>CATIWQ010086415.1:0-32918 GCA_949673415.1 Euphorbia schlechtendalii | reverse complement strand
TCATAATGTGTATTTCGTGTTGAAACTTTTATATTAATCAAGTTATATGCTTTTGAGTTAAATTTTAGAGTAGTTTTGGGGTTAACGAGATTATGTATAATCACTGGATCTGTGATTATAACGCTGTTTAGTGAGCCAACGTTTTAGGAATGGTAAATTGCTAAATGTGGCTATGTGAGAGCAACCCGTACAAAGCATAGTAATATTGTTATCCAGGTTTATATAATCATCTTAATTCATTTGCACTATATTAAGAAAAGTCATTTCATGAGTGGCTATGCGGTGAATAATTGAATATCTGAGTGTCTAGAATAGAGTCTGTTAAATTAATCTAGTGAACGTAATATCTTTGATGACCTTGCATGTTTTCTTTGCTATACTTGTTCATAGGGAAAATCTATATACTTTTATCTTCTCTAATCTTTCATACATTTATCTATTCATCCATCATTCCAATCCTCCCAACTAAAATCAAATCTATTTTATTTTCTTTATTCCATTTTTCTTGTTGATCTTTAGAGCTGGTCCTTCCCTGTGGGATCGATATCTTTTAAAACTACATAGTAACTGTATACTTGCAATGGTCACCATTTTTCTATTTAGATAAGCGGTATTGATAACACTTGTTCTTATTTTGAACTTTTATATTATCGGTAGAAAAGTGGGGAACAAGGTTTTTGGCTTCATTTTAGAATATAACCCCTCAGAGTCATTAGAGTCAAAACCTTGAGATCACCTTATGCTCTAATTCTACTAGTAAATGACAAGCCTTTCCGTAAACCAACTTATAGGGTGTCATACCAATAGGTGTCTTAAAACCTGTTTTGTTAAGCCCATAATGCATCATTTAACTTAGTAGACCAATCTATCCTAGAATTTGACATAGTCTTTTCTAGAATCCACTTAATTTCTAGATTAGAGATTTGTACTTGACCACTAGTCTGAGGGTGCATTTAACTTAGTAGACCAATCTATCCTAGAATTCGACATAATCTTTTCGAGAATCCACTTAATTTCTAGATTAGAGATTTCTACTTAACTACTAGTCTAAGGGTGATATGGGGTAGCAACCTTATGATGTACTCCATACTCATGCATCAAGCTTTCAAAAGTCTTATTAATGAAATGCGAGCCTCCCTCGCTAATTATGGTCCTAGGAACCCCAAATCTACTAAATAATTGCTTAAGAAACTTAGCAACTACTCTAGCATCATTCTTACCATAAGCGCTAGCTTCAACCCATTTTGAAACATAATCAACTACAACCATAATGTAATTATTACGATTAGAGGTTAGAAATGGTCCCATGAAATCTATACCCGAAACATCAAAAAGCTCCACTTCTAAGATGTTTTTCAATGGCATTTCGTCTCTTCGGCTTATATTCCCTATTCTTTGACAATTATCACAATTTTGAACAAAATCTCTAGCATCCTTGAACAATGTTGGCCAATAAAACCCACTCTTTAGAACTTTAGCAGCGGTCTTCGCTTATCCTAAATGTCCTCCATATATGCTATCATGGCAATGACATAAAATTGAAGAAAAGTTAGTATCATCTATACATCTTTGAATAATACTGTCATTAAACAAATAAGGTTCATCCCTCATAAATGATCTAATATCTTTAAGAAATTTCTTCTTACCATTAGAATCTAAATCAGAGGGTAAAGTATGCGTGACTAAATAATTTGCAAAGTCGGCATACCATGGACTAATAGCATGTTTAACAGACATAAGATTTTCATTTGGGAAGAGTTCATTAATGTCCCTAGTTTCACCTATAGGTCCCTTATCATCTTCTAAATGAGATAAGTGATCAGTTATGATATTCTCACTTCCCTTTTTGTCCCTTATTTCTAAGTCAAATTCTTGTAAAAGAAGGATCCACCTAATTAATCTAGGTTTGGCATCTTTCTTAGCAAACAAATATCTCAAAGCAGCATGATCTGTATAAACTATTACTTTAGACCATCAAATATGATCTAAACTTATCACATGCATATACGACTGCTAACATCTATTTTTTCGTGGTGGTGTAATTGAATTGTGCATAAGTGTGACTCGCATAATAAATTGTATGCAAATTCTTTTCACACCTTTGACCTGTACACAACTAACAACAACATCACTAGCATCACACATCAGTTCAAATGGCAGAGACCAATTTGGTTTCACAATTATGGGTGAAAACTAATGCTTGTTTTAAAGTGTTGAAGCCTTTTAAATAGTCATCAGAGAAATTGAACTTCACATAACTAATAAATTAGTTAAAGGTTTATCTATAACCAAAAAATCCTTAATAAAACTTCTGTAAAATCCAGCATGGCCTAGAAATGATCTTATTCCCTTAACATTTATGGGAGGAGGTAATTTCTCAATGATCTCGGTTTTTGCTATATCTACATGAATTCCCTTCTTATCTATCTTATGACATAAAACTATACCTTCATTAACCATAAAATGACATTTCTCCCAATTTAATACGAAATTAGTTTCCTCACATCTAGCAAGTGCTTTATCCAAATTTTCTATATATTTTTCAAAAGAATCTCCATATAGAGAGAAATCATCCATGAAAACTTCCATAATATCCTCAACATACTTACTAAAAATAGCAGAAACACACCTTTGAAAAGTAGCTGAAGCATTGCACAACCCAAAAGGCATTCTTCTATAAGCAAATGTACCAAATGGACATGTAAAAGTAGTTTTGTATTGGTCATCTGGCTTAGTATATATTTGAAAACATCCAGAGAATCCATCAAGAAAACAATAAAATGCATGACCAGATATCCTTTCTAACATTTGATCTATAAATGGTAAAGGGAAATGGTCTTTCCTAGTGGCTACATTAAATTTTTGTAATCTATGCAAACTCTCCATCCAGTTGTTGTCCTAGTAGGAACTAAGTTACCCTTTTCATTCTGAACTATAGTAATACCTCCCTTTTTCGGAACAAATTGAACAAAACTGACCCATTCACTATCTGAAATTAGATAGATAATTCCTACATCTAGCAACTTAATAATCTCCTTTTTAACAACTTCCTTCATGCGAGGATTTAATCTTCTTTGCCTTTCTATTTTGGGTTTACTATCATTTTCCAAATTTATGGAATGCATTACTATATTAGGGCTGATCCCTCTAATATCAGAAATTTTCCAAGCAATACTCCTAAATCTACCCTTTATTGTCTCTAATAATGCTTCTTCCTGCAGTCTCGATAACTTACTAGAAATGATAATGGGTAAAGTATTGTTGCTTCCTAAAAATGAAAACTTCAAATGAATAGGCAATTGTTTCAATTCTAGTAAAGGTGGTTTATCTATAGAAGGTGGTGTAGGATTATCTTCTCTAACCAACTTTTCAATTTCAGAGGAATATTCTAAATTTTCAAGGAATTCAGATGTTGACTCTTCATGAGAAGTAACATGACAAATTTCATATATGCATGTATCAATTAAGTTATCAATCATGTAATCTTCGCAAAACTTATCACAATGTATGTTAGTAAACATTCTGACACAAAACAAAATAAAATAACAAACAAATATATAAATAAAATAAAAGCAAAATAAAAATAAAAATGCATCGTAGTCTATAAATAATTGATCTCTAAGAAAGCACTTAGCTTCCCTGGCAAAGGTGCTATAAACTTGATCGCAAGGTTTTGACTATACTAATTTAGAGGGCTTATATTCGGTGATGATGCCAAAAACCTTGTTCCCCACTTTTCTACCGATAATATAAAAGTTCAAAATACGAACAGGTATCGTTAATACCGCTTATCTAAATAGAAAAATGGTGACCATTGCAAGTATACAATTTCGATGTAGTTTTAAAAGATATCGATCCCACAAGGAAGGGATTCGGTTCTAAAGTCCAACTAGAGTTACGGGGTAAATGAAAATAGGTAATTTTGATTGGAGGGTTTGGATGATAGACAGATGAATACATAGATGTATGAACAGACTAGAGAAGATGTAAACTATATAGATATTCCCTAAGAACAAGTTTAACAGAGAAAAACATCCAAAATCATCAAGAATATTTCGTACACTAAATAACTTTGACAAATATGATTCTCTACGCCCTAATATTCAATAATTCACTGTAGAGCAACACATGAGATGACTTTTCTAAGTCTAGGGTAAATGAATTATGACACTTATAAGAACCTGGATAATAAATTACTATGCTTAGTACGGGTCACTCTCACATAGCCATATTTAGCAAGTTACCATTCCAAAAATGTTAGCTCACTAAACAGCGTTATCATCATAGATCTAGTGATTATACACAATCTTGTTAACCCCAAAATCACTCTTAAAGTTAACTCGAAAGCATATAACTTGATTAATATAAATGATGCAAGATGAAATACTCATTATGACACATAGTCATATCATAAATTTAGAAATAGAAAGTATAAGTAGCAAACAAAGTAAAGTTGTAAGGTATGCAAGTGAAAGCTAAAGTTGATCAAATAGCATCCACTCTTTAATGGGAGTCATAAATTCCCTCAATTCCTGCTTCTACTTTGAATGGGGTCTCGACTCGTACAGAACCTCTGCTAGGATGCTTTTCTTTGTGAATATCGAATAAAAGAATGTGGAAGAATGAAAAATGTTATTGATAATTGCTTTACAATTACACTCATACAACAAACGCTCGAATTTGTGCAGAAATATAGTGATCAAAATTGGAATCGAATCACTTATACATTTTTCTCGCTAAGAATTTGAACGTAGAAAAATATAGATATTTTCACTCTCTATCTATACACACTTAATATCATTCAATGCCTTCTATTCATACCAAAACACCATGCACAAAATTGGTGTGATTTGAACCTTATTTATAGAGTGTGAAGGGTTGCGTCTATCCAAATGAACAGTCATGTCCATTGGCAAAGAGTTGCATCACTTCAATATGATTGGATGCAAAGATTCATCCTCATCCATAATGGAAAGGCACCTTTTCATGATTGTTTGACTTCCAAAAAGTTTCTTTTCGGTTGGTAGTTGATGGCGGTTGATGGCGGTTGATGGCGGTTGATGGCAGTTGATCGTTGTTATCTGGCAGTTGGTAGTTGATAAGAGATAACAAATAACCGTCACAAGTCGTGACCACGAATTAAATGTCATAATCGTGACTAATGGTTGACAACTTTCTATTTTGAAGAATAAGAAGTCACGATCGCAAATGGGTTTCACGACCGTGAACAATGCTTTTTCTTCAAAATTCTTCTTGTAACTTTATCGATCTTTGACAGCTTCGATCCTAAGCCAAATCCTTGTGTTCCATGCATCTTTTTCCACCTTTTTCACTCTTTTTACATAGAATTCCACTTTTCATAATTTTACTTCCAAGATTTACCTAGTTTCTCCATTTGCATCAAAATCAACTACATACCACGTGATATCTTTTATATGAAGTATAAAATGAAACAAAACCACATCATTTTATATTAAAATGTCATGATAATAAGTGTAAATATACACTTATCACTAACCTAATCTACATGCATCCACAAAGGTTAGCACAAAATATTTTCACAACAGAAACATGTGCCAATGCACCTAGTATGTTCGATTTAGATATTTAGAGGACCCGTATGGTCGAGTTAAATGAAAAGGTGCCAACGTAGGCTCGCGGTTTTCATTATGAAAAATTGTTCATTTTTATACAAATATGTTGCTCATTTTATTAATGAAAATGCCGCATGTGAATTTCATCGGGTCAAATATCCGGGAACGGGGTGTTCCCTTCATGGGGGTTTCCCATTCTAAAATTAATTATTCACAAATATATGGAAGTCGTAAGTGATTCTAGGCTCATGAACATAATCACTATCTTTCGTGTATATTCCAAGGGAATTCGAGTACGGTAATAATTTATATCTCGGTTAAGAGGAAACACTTGTTTAAATATTGATTTCCCTAGGGATATATCAAAAAGATTAGCACAACATGTAATTATTTGTAAACAAGTCATTTTCGGCTAATTAACTCCTACTTAGTGCATAACATGTAATCCTATATTCTTGAAAATATAGGTAACACCAACGTCGGTGTTGCAAAATCATTGTCAACATCTCAACACCGACACAGACATCGCAACACCAACGTCAGTGTTGCTTTATTTTTTCAGAATAGGGGAGAATAAAAGCAAGTATTTAAACACTTTCAAAATAACACCAAATCATCAAAAACGCATGAAACACAACTCTAGGAACTCAAAGGCTAACCCCATAATCGAGAATCCACTTCTTCGGGATCTGCAAAGCTCCTTTGAGAAGCCCTCCTTGTTTCTTTACTTATATGATGTAGTGATTTAGCTTGAGAAAACCAAGAGATGGTGTAAGTTTTGTGATCATAAGATTTTGACTATACTCATTTCGATAGGCTTATATTCAGTAACGGTGCTAAAAACCTTATTCCCCACTTTTTTACTAATAAGATAAAAGTTCAAAATACGAACAGGTGTTGTCAATACAGCTTATCAAATAGAAAAATGATGACCACTGCAAGTATACAGTTTTGATGTAGTTTTAAAAGCTACTGATCCCACAAGGAAGGAATACGTATCAAAGGACCAACTAGAGTTACGGAATATAAGAAATAAGATAATTTGTATTGGAGGGTTTGGATGGTAGACTGATGAAAAGATAGGTGCATGAATAGATTAGAGAAGATGTAAACTATATAGATATTCCCTAAGAACAAGTATAGTAGAAAAAAACATGCAAAGTAATTAACGTTGTTTTAAACATTAGATAACTTCAACAAACTCGGTTTTAGATGCCCAAATATTCAATAATTTACTGCAGAGCAACACATGAAATGACTTTTCTAAATCTAGGGTAAATGAATTATGACACTTATAAGACCTGGATAACAATAATACTAGGCTTACTACAGGTCACTCTCACATAGCCATTTTTATCAAGTTACCACTCCAAAAAGGTTAGCTCAGTAAACAGCGTTATAATCACAGATCCAGAGATTATACTCAATCTTGTTAACCCCAAAATCACTCTTAAAGTTAACTTGAAAGCATATAACTTGATTAATATAAATAACGCAAGACGAAATACTCGTTATGACTCATAGACATATCATAAACTTCGAAATAGAAAGTATAAGTAGAAAACAAATTAAAGTTGTAAGGTATGCAAGTGAAAGCTAAAGTTGATCAAACCGTATCCACTCTTTAATGGGAGTCATTAATTCTCGTAATTCCTGCATCTACTTTGAATTCGATCTCGACTCGAACAGAACCTCCGCTAGGATGCTATTCTTCGTGAATATCGAACAAATGAATGTAGAAGAACATAAACTTTTATTGATATGTGCTTTGCAATTACACTCATACAACAATCGCTCGAATTTGTGCAGAAATCTAGTGATCGAAATAAAAATCGAATCACTTATACATTTTTCTCACTATAACTTTGAACTAGCGAAATCTATACAATTTTCACTCTCTAATGTGTATCATATACCCTCTATATTTTCACTCTACCATATACCACACACCATGCACGAAAATGGTTAGGTTTTGAACCTTATTTATAGAGTGCGAAGGGTTGCTTCTATCCAAACGAAGAGTCATGTCCATTGGCGAAGAGTTGCATCACTTCAATATGATTGGATGCAAGGTTTCATCCTCATCTACAATGGATAAGCACTTTTTAATGATTGGATTACTTCCAAAAGGTGTCTTTTCATTTGACAGTTGAAGGCGGTTGATCGTTTTTATCCAACGTTTGATAGTTGAAAAGAGTTGACCAATAACCATCACAAGTCACGAGCTCGATATACGTGTCATGATCGTGACTATTGGTTAGAAACTTTTTGCTTATGAAGAGTGATAAGTCATGACCGTGAATGGGTGTCACGACCGTGAAATGTGTTTTTCTTCATGTTTCTTCTTTGCAACTTTGCCGATCTTTGACAGCTTCGATCCTAAGCCATTTCCTTATGTTCCACGCATCTTTTTGCACCTTTTTCACTCTTTTTATGTAGAATTCCATCTTTGATCATTTCACTCCCAAGATTCACCTAGTTTTTACATTTGCATAAAACACAACTACATACCACGTGAAATCTTTTATATGAAGTATAAAATGACTTTAAACCATATCGTTTTATAATTGAAAATATCATGATAATAAGTGTAATTATACTCTTATCATTTTGCTACACAAACTTAAAGTGTAATGACTTTGGTGTAGTTAGGGACTATGTTGATAACTTGTCCACTAAGTTTTATTAGATTAAAACTTAGCAAAGATGATGGACAATAGCTTGGACATGAAAATGGACTAGAGACATTGTTCTCTCCACTTTCTCTCAACTTTTGTCAATCTAAACCTCCAGATTACCTAAAGAAATCCTAGAAATCCCAAGTTCATACCCTAAGTTCTACGAACTTCCTTTTCCCTTTCTCAAAGAAAATGTTACTTAAGCCAAGAAATACACCCCAAAAAAAACTCAAAACACATGAAAATGCAAGTTTTCTTTTTTAAATAAAAAGAAGCTCTTTTCTTCTGCTTTCTATGCATGAATTGATCTCCTTTTTGTCTGAATATGAGCCCTCCTTTTATGGGGGATCTCCCTTCAATCCAAAGATAAAATGTCATCATTATTTACCATCCTTTTTCACTTTTCACCAACCCAATTTAAGGGAGGAGGATCCTCTCCAGCCACCCTACAGTGTGCAATAAGCTGGGGAGGTCAAACAATGGTACAAGGGCCTTAGAGAACTATTGCATCAATTATTTCTAAAAGTCTACAATTCTGCGGTTGGTAACTCAGCAACATCGATACCGGCTTTGCAATATCGACACCGATGTTAGCAATATCACTGTTGATGTTGCTTTTGGGCTGGCTTTAACCCAAATTAGTCTCGGCCACTGCTGAGATGGCAATGTCGGTGTAACTATAGCAACGCCGACACCAACATTACCAATGCCAATACCGATTTTGTCATATCAGTAAGGGTATTGGGCCTAACTTTGGTCGAGCCCCAAATTTTCTAATATGAAAGGGGTTGCTTAAGGTTTGTAAGAAACGAGGACTGCTTCTCTCGAGGACCTCTAAGATTGTATCAAAGTGGAAAACTAGCAAAGGAAAATAAATTACAGCTATATCATCGAACTCGCGAGTAAGGATCAAAATCTCATACTCACACTTTCTAAATCTGAGTGTCCGAGAACACAAGAGGAGAGATTGCTCATGAATGGAATACCCTATGCCTCAACGATAGGATCCATCATGAATGCTATAGTATGCCCTCGGCTTGATATCTCACATATGTTGAGCATCATGAGCAAATTTCAATCTAACCCAGGTGAGAAGTATTGGATAGCCATTAAATAATCCTTAAATACTTAACTAGGACTAAGGATATGTTTTTGGTTTATGGAGAAGGTGATCTCTCTGTGAAGGGATACACTAACGTGAGTTTTCAGTTTGACAGAACGATTATAAATCCTAGTCGAGGTATGTGTTTATGTTAAACAGAGGGGAAGTTGTTTGGAAAAGTTTCAAACAGGATATGACTTTCGATTCAACCATAAAATCTGAGTTATATAGCTGCTTTAAAAGTAGCTAAGCAAGCTGTCTAGTAAAGGAATTTATTTGTTATCTCGGTGTGGTGTCCAGCATTGTAAATCTAATAGTGGTCTATTATGATAACAATGGGGCTATTGCTCAGGCAAAGGAACCACAGTCTCATTAGAAAAATGGACATGTACTCAAAAAATACCATCTCATTCGCAGATAGTAACTAGAAAGGATATAAGCTTAGAATACATCCCAACAGATTAAAATCTAGCTGATGGGCTAACTAAGCCATTAACTCAGGTTAAGCATGACTAGTAAGTTAACGAGCATGGCATGAAGCACTTGGAAAATTGGCTCTAATACAAGTGGGAGATTATTAGCCATGATGTATGCCCTAGAGGAAATTAGGGTGATATATCTTAATTAGTTATAATGTACAAAAGGTTTCGGATTATTATTAATAATAATTAAGGCATCTTTGTTATTTCTCGGTGCTTTTATTTATTTATGTATCTCGCTGGTATCATATATGTATAGTATTATGTATATGCGCATTGATAAGATAAGCGTAAAAGTGCAAGGACATAGTGGGAGCTATGTGGTGTGAGAATTGAACATATGTGGTACTATGAATAGTCTAATTATCCTTAATCTAAGTTTCATTGAGATTGGACATCAATGAAGCAGACAAACTAGCATGTGTAGGCTTACTCCTTAGATCAGATCTAAGTAACGATCTCATGAGCTGAAGGTGGTACCTTGAGTTAACACATGAATGTATTTAAATGATACAATAGAGACTGCTATAAGATAGATACTAAAAAATAACTATATCCATGTGTTAGTGCCATGTCTTATTACAGTAGCAGTACAAGTATCAACAAACCTGAGATATTGGTTACCTTGTGTAGGAGTTGCTATACTTTAGGTCATACTTATTCATACCCTAGTGATCAGTATGATATGAGTGATTATAGGTATAGTGATCACATGTTGGTAAACTGAGTAGTCAAGATGGGATCCATCGCTCCTGATATAGTAATATAATGGGAGATGTACCTTAGGGCCCCTTGTTAAAGAGACATACTCATAAACCTTTTATTAGGGTATAAGATTGATATAACAAGTTTCCAGTCAATCTTGATACATTATGGCGAGTGGTGTTCTTCGTGAACAAGTCTAATTCTAGGATAGCTATGGCTATTACATAAGCTAACACTTAATTCGAGCTCAATAAACTAGATGGTACTTAACTTAATGGAAGGAGTGTATTGTATTGGTTACTATTGTAGAACTGGATTAAGTCACAGGCACATGATGTTCTAAGTATCGAGGGATCATACGCCATTGCTAGAAAGCCAATTTGATCATTTAGAGTTATCAGGTTCCATATCAGTTTGGAACACTAAGCCTAAAGGTTCCCGAATGGGAAGCCAAGTATAGGTTAACCTCTAGCGGCTCTATATTTCGAGATCCTATGAGGTCACACACTTTGGGTCTTTACTAGACTAAGTAAAGAACCTACAGACTAGGTCTATGCTGAGAATATTTGTTTATCAAATTCATTAGAAGAATTATTAATTGGTTGGACTAAATTAATAATTAAAGGGAAAATTGCATGGAGAGGAGCAAGGGAATTTTTCACATTGCGAGTGGGCCCCAAACGAACATGGGATGTTTGAAGTGGGGCCTACGCGGCTGCCCTGTTAGTATGCGGGGAAAGCCTGCAATCTCAAGCGGGCTGCTCATGGTATCGCTTTCACAGGCCTGCTGCGCAAACCCGCAAGTATTCTCGCAAGCCCATGCTTGCAGCACAAGGTAAGCTCGCTAGGGCTTACATTATGGAGGCCACACGCGGGTCAGACCGCAGGTCCAAGTAACCTGATTTGTGGGATGGGAATATTCCCATCCCACATTGTATTTTAGGGGGAGTCAAACACTCCACCTCTCCCTATAAATAGGCCACCCCCACACTTTAGCTCAGCCTTTCTCTTTGAGTTCAACGTCTCTTTCTTCATGAGTTGTGTGAGATCCTCCACCGGTTTCTCCAAGAAATGAAGAATTATTTAGAAAGCTCTTTCTATTTTAAAGTGAGCCTTCTTAGTTTATATTTTCGGGTTGAACTTCGAGCGATCTAGCAGTTACTATCTACTAACAGGTGTTACCTTAATGAGGTTTTGGTCAGTGAAGATCCATGTGGATCAATCATAGAGGCTATCCTTGTTTGGATGCTTGTGCTAACGGAGTTCTATCGAATTACTCTAAGGGAACGCCACATCCAAATAAAAGAGAAAAGCAAGCATCAACAGGTAATGCTCTAAACTTAGATGATAGGGTTTCTTTTATAAGTTTTATAAACCTATTGGCATCTATGGAATATTTCAACTTAGATTATATCAATCTGGCATTCTTAGGAGATCCTTTTAGGTTACTTTTAAGATTTGAAATTCTGCCTTGTAATGTTGCATGTTCAATTACTGTCTTGATTAACCAGCAATGTTTACTTGCGATATTCTACCATAGGCATGCAAGCAATCAAAATAAGCATATGCATAAAGATTCAGCAAAAATGAAAATTCATTGATGAACTTAACACGGGTATTAATATTTCAAATAACTTGACTCCTGACATTGATTATCCCTTTCAGGTTTTCTAATCCATGTGTTTGCTTTTCTCTCGATGTCCTAAGTTTTACCTGACCCACCCTTCTCGAGTTTTCAACTCAGCAGACTTTTCTTTTTCTATTTTGGAAAGAGGCCCTAATTTTTGCTCAACTAACAGAGTGCTAACTAACAGGCTAATTACAAATTTATTTTTTGTTGGTACTGCTTTATACCGATTTATTTCTTTCAACTATGCGTGATAGCAATTGTGCCAGTCTTAGATGATTTGACTGATAAATTGGTCATCATCCATGTCCACGACTTTAATTGTTCAGCTTTTTCAATTGAGAGGTTGGTGCCCATGCTGCTTTGTATGCTATGATGAGTATTGGTGCTTGATCATCATTATTTTCTTAATTTTTCTCCAACGATAGGTAATATGTTAAGGATCAGAGGCTTAAGATTTGGTAGCTTGATTCCATTGAGGGTGAACAGTTTATGTTCAATAGTGTTATGATTGGCCCATAAGTGTTGGTGAGCCGTGTGATGGAGTCGTTGACATGCTCAAAGGTCTAACCCCTTCTTTGTGTCTTTGGTGCTAGCATTTTGTAAGCCCATTACACTGATTGTTTGACCATTTTGGGGGTGAACAGTTTACATGTTATAGTGTTTTGATCGGCACATAAGTGTTGGTGAGCCATGTGATGGAGTTGTTGACATGCTCAACGATCTGACTCCTTCGTTGTGCCTTTGGCATTGTGCCAGTTGTTTGACCCTTTTGGGGGAAGTTAACTTCAATTTTCTTTGTTGACTTTTCATTCCATTCTGGTTTTGACCATTTCGACCTTTGCTTTATTAATTCAATAGTCAATAGAGGTTCTACGTTCGTCAATCTTTCTCTCGATCTCACATCTTTATAGGAAAATTCTATCACGCGTTGTCTAAGTACCTACCTTTGTCTCTCACATTTCTTGAAGATTCATATCATTTGAACTTATTACAATTGCAGAGGATCCATTTATACCCAAATTAATTTCACAACATGATGTGCCATACATGCTAAAAACATTATGCATATGTTTATGAGAATGCATGATGTCAATCAATAGGATATCATGCGAGTAAAAAAAGTTCAATTTATTCAAAAAATTTCAAAAGCCTCATGGGCAAAGTTACTACAAGCTAATTTCTTACATCATTGATGTTATCATATCGTAGTCATCTTCTCTTATTAGTGCCCTTTGGTAGGTTTCTACACAGGTTTGTCCATGGATTTGAAATGCTCCATCCTTTTCACCTTGTCAAACACTTCTTGATAGTTGGAAAAACTATCAGACCCAAATTTGTTTCTATAAGATGGCATTACGCCATCTAGAAATTTATTTATCATCTTTGGTAGGGTTAAACGAGCTTGAAGCTTGACCTGTATGGCCATCTAACTCTCATAGTAAGAAGCTCTTACCCTACTTTTGCCTTTTAGCCTCCAAATTTTGCATTGTGGTTACCATTTGAGCGTTGAAACCATAATGCCACATCATAATCTGAGAAAGGTTGTTCCAATCATAAGCTACATTCAACGGAAGGTGGTTGTACCATTCCTCGACCGGGATGTCCAAGGTGATGATAAAAAGCTTAGCCATCATCCATTTGCTTACTCTTAATACCCTCATCACTGTTTGGTAATGTGATAAGTGAGCACGCGGGTCTCCAAATCCCACATACTTCTCAAATTGTGGCATTGCGAAGTTGGGATGGCAAGCTATATTCATCTCCAACTGTTAACTACGCATGGTATGTACTCATGAGATGGCTATCATGAGTGGCTTAGAATTGTTACCACTATTCCTCCATGCCTGGTTGTTAGAGAATAGCTTTCCCAGTTCTTGGATAGAAACCATACTGCCCCTAAGGAAAGGTAATTCCCCTAGGAGTTATCGTAAAGTTGGGTAATGAGGGATAGCTTGGAATTGTGAGGCAACTGTCGCACTCCAATTAAGAATAGGTTGTTGGGTCATTCCTTGATAAAAGGCAATGGTGCGAACATTGGCTGGCCAAGCTATCCTGGGAAGAAGTGTTTCTCGGATTGATGTTGTAAAAGATTAGCAACATTATATCCTAATTGACCAATATGAGCCTGATACTGATTAAGATGACCTTATCCTGCCCCAAACTAGTAAACGGTAGTAAGAGTAGTTTTATGAGCTAAATGCACCATATGAGAAGTAGGAGGTCCACTTTCTCTAGATTGACTAGTCGGTTCACTAATTTTAAGGGTGATATCCGGGTTGGACACCACATCATGAACCCTCTCTTTGAGCTGATCTTTCCCATCATGTTGATGAATAATTGATGTTAATTGATCATTTTTTGCAAAGGAATTCAAGGCAGCTGCAATCTCAGCACTCACTGATGATTGATGTGTCTATTGAGGATTTGGTTCCATAAGAAAGGGGTGATCCTCCCCCACAACTTGGTCTTGTGAATCAACCATTCTATCCAAATTGAAAGATGCATGCTGAACTGAATCTAAATCTGAACCCGAGTCTTCACTTGAGTTAGTGTGCGGAAACCCCTCCAAACTAGCCATGATCGGAGAAATGTGGACCAAGCGGTGAGTAGCTGATAAGTGTATAATTGCACTTATTATCATGACATGTTCTATTATAAAACAATATGCTTTTGTTTCATTTTATACTTCATATAAAAGATTTCATGTGGTATGTAGTTGTTTTTTATGCAAATGCAGAAACTAGGTAAATCTTGGGAGTAAAATTATCAAAAGTGGAATTCTATGGAAAAAGAGTGAAAAAGGTGCAAAAAGATGCGTGGAACATAATGATTTGGCTTAGGATCGAAGTTGTCAAATATCGATAAAGTTGCAAAGAAGAATCATGAAAAAATAGCATTTCATGATAGTGACACCTATTCGTGGTCACGACTTGTCACTCTTCATAAATAGAAAACTGCCAACCAATGTTCACAATCACGACATGTGATTCGTGGTCACAACTTGTGACGGTTAATGGTTATCTCTTTTCAACTACCAACTGCTAGATAACAACGATCAGCCACCATCAACTACCAACCAAAAAGATACCATTTGGAAGGGTAACCAATCATGAAAAGGTGTCTTTCCATTGTGGATGAGGATGAATCTTTGCATCCAATCATATTGAAGTGATGCAACTCTTCACCAATGGACACGACTCTTCGTTTGGATAAATGCAACCCTTCACACTCTATAAATAGGGTTCAAAACTCAACAATTTCGTGGTGCATGGTTATGGCATGATTAGAAGGCATTGAATGATAGTGTGCGTGTATAGATAGAGAGTGTAATATCTAGATTTTACTACATTCAAAGTCTTAGTGCAAAAAATGTATAACTGATTCGATTCGTATTTTGATCACTATATTTCTACACAAATTCAAGTGTTTCTTGTATGAGTGTAATTGCAAAGCACTTATCAATAAAAGTTTTCATTCTTCAACATTCTTTATTCTAGATTCACAAAGAATAGCATCCTAGCAGAGGTTTTATACGAGTCGAGACCGGATTCAAAGTAGACGTAGGAATTGCCGGAAATGACGAATCCCATTAAAGAGTGGATACAGTTTGATCAACTTTAGCTTTCACTTGCATACCTTACAACTTTACTTTGTTTTCTGCTTAGACTTTCTATTTCGAAGTTTATGATACGTCTATGTGTCGTAACGAGTAATTTGTTTTGCGTCATTTATATTAATCAAGTTATATGATTTTTAGTTAACTTTAAGAGTGATTTCGGGGTTAACAAGATTGTGTATAATCACTGGATCTGTGATTATAACGCTGTTTAGTGAGCCAACATTTTTAGAGTGGTAACTTGCTAAATATGGCTATGTGAGAGTGACCCGTACTAAGCATAGTAATATAGTTATCTAGGTTCTTATAATTGTCATAATTCGTTTACCCTAGATTTAGAAAAGTCATCTCATGTGTTGTTCTGGGGTGAATTATTGAATATTAGGGCGTCTAGAACCATATTTGTTGAAGTTATCTAGTGTACGAAATATTCTTGATGATTTTGCATCTTTTTCTCTGTTAAACTTGTTCATAAGAATATCTCTATATTTTACATCTTCTCTAGTCTGTTCATACATCTATCAATTCATCCATCTATCATCCAAACCCCTCCAATATAAATTCTATATTTTCATTTACCCCATAACTCTAGTTGGTCTTTAGAACCGAATTCCTTCCTTGTGGGATCGATATCTTTTAAAACTATATCGAAACTATATACTTGCAGTGGTCACCATTTTTCTATTTGATAAGTGGTATTGACAACACCTATTCATATTTTAAACTTTTATCTTATCAGTACAAAGGTGGGGAACAAGGTTTTTGGCTTCATCACCGAATATAAGCCCTCTAAATTAGTAAAGTTAAAACCTTGCATCAGTAGGCCTTTTCTAGCTTTTTGGTGGATAGGCCTTTTCATAACTGAGGTACGTAGGAAGATCAGACCATGAATGTAAGATTCATTGTGTGATTCATGATGTGTAAATATGCGTGAGATGTTAATGTTATGGCTGCATTCACAAGGGGTTAATGTGCCATGATGCGAAATATATAATGTGTTTGTTAATCCATTTGAAACAAACAAGTTAGTCGTTAGATAAAATGTGAAACTGAAAACCCAGCCCCTTTGGGAGTGGATTTGAGATCTGTATGTTGTTCGTGAAACAACGTAAAAAGAATGATGTATTGTAGAGGAAGTGAGATGACCAAGTTACCCATGTGGTAATAAGTCTATAGTTTGAGATTTCATGTTGTGACTAGATATCATGGAATGAGGAGGTCGAATTTGATTTCGGGTAAGAAGTGTGACATAACTTGATGAAATTATATAAAATTAAAATAAAATGAAAATAACTATCGTATGTAGCTATTAAATGAATGATTTGGTTTTTTACCCAATTAGGGCGAAGTTTTGGATGCCAATGTGGTCATCACTTTTTTAGGGTATGTGGTGATTCATGAATCATTGCCCCATGTGGGCGAATGGTTCAGGTATTAAGCGTATACCCTTGAAGATTGGTAAAGTAAGACTTTTGAAAGGAGTTCACCCCGTGTGGGCTTAGGTTCGAAGATCAATGTGAACATCATGCTATGTGGGAAAAATGGTTTGTGCTGGTATTTACCCCGTTTGGGTTATGAGTTTGATGTTAAGTGAACATCTCATAGGTATATGTGGGATATGTTATTGCTCTACGTGGGCTAAGTGTCGGATGTCAAGTGGACATCACGCGTCAAAATTCGGGTATGAAGGCATATTCGCTCTATACGGGCTAAGGGTTGGACTTCAAGTGGACATCTCACAAAAACTAGGGTATATTCACCTCGCACAGGCTAAGAGTCGAATGTCAAGTGGACATCTCGTTGAAGAAGGGATAAATGATGTTCCATGATTCTAATTAGTTCATGTTATCCTAGGGTGACACGATCTTGAGTATCATCTAATCCTAAGTGTATGTAACATCGATTTGGCATCATGATGATGAGAAGATGCTATGTTACATCATTTTAACATTTGAGTGTGTGCGTTCAAGTGTGTGCACTAAGATTCATGGTTAGCATGAAATTTGTACAGTGATAAATTGAAAGTAGTAAACATGTAGCACATAGCATGCAACGTCCAAACTTCCAACCATAAAACTCCCAGCGCGTAGGGTTTTTGGCTAGTCTCTATCCTAAGTTTGGTTCTTCTTACTACCACGAGGGTACTATGGAGCGCACCTGCAAGAAAAAAATAATGCCTTGGGTAACAACCTTGGGAAAATGCCTATGGCTTATCTACATGATGTTTGCTTTTGGGTTGCTGATGTAGAAGGTTTTGTTGCACTAAAATACACTCCAAGCCTCTCCTCAAATGGGTTCTAACAAGGGAGGTACATGCAATATAGCAACAAGTGCTCCACTCGCTCTAGTACTACCTTTTCTCAAGGAAGAAGATGAGTACAAGAGAAAGTTTCATGGTAATAGGGTACCTTAGACTTATGGGCTAATCCCCTCTATTGCAAAGCTATATTATGAATATGTCATAATTAAGAAAATACGGAATAATGTGATCCACAATTTTAGGCACTTATCCAAGATCTAAAAACTTAGAAAAAAAGTTTAAGAAAAAAACCCTAACGGATTTGCCACTGAGAGCTGACAACATGGAAGCAATGGACCGAGGGCATGCGAATGAGAGGTGTGGTCCGCCGGGATGTTTTTGTGAAAATAAAATACCGGGTCAGGGACCCGAAAAGTTTAACGGAGTAAGCAAAATCGATTTAGATCGGTCAAAACCCGAATTCGATGTCTCATAGTGTAGAGTCACCACCTGGATTAGCTCTTGCAAGAATTAAAGTCATGTGAGGCTTAACGTTCGGGGAACGGCCCACTAAGACACAGAGATTCGGGTTCAGGATAAGTTGCTTACTTTTTATTGGATCACATTAAATTACGTCTATAGAAAACCACGTTTCTTAATTATGCATATTCGAACTTAAGTCATTTTTGTGTTTATAAAGCATGATTTTAACACACATGCGGAAAGATGTAAATCCATACATAAAGCAGTAAATAAGTGCGGAAAAATAAAGATTACAAATTACAAAACCTCGAGGGATGCAACCATCCACCTAACCTATTAATTACATTTCCCAAAAAAATAATAATTGCAATACTCGAAGAAAAATAAAAATCCTAGGCATAAATCTAACCTAATCTATCTGCATCCACAAAGGTTACAAGATATAGCACAATATTTGCACGTATGTTCATTTTGATTTTGGCGAGGCCTGTGTGGTCTAATTAATATATCGGCTATTAAAAATTCTTAATTTTAGAATAAAACAATTTTATTTTATTCATAGATATGTTGCTCATTTTTATTTAATGAAAGTGATTGCATGGCAAAGGGTTAGGTCTGTTATCCGGGAATAAAATAAATAAAAAGAGTTAGTAAAATACAATTTAAAGGAATAAAGTAAATCCTAAATCGATGACGAAAATCAAGTTCGTCTCAGAATTTAGGAGAAAAGAAAAATAAATATAACAATATAAGACATAGAAAAAGGCAACTCTAAGAACTCATGGGCTTACCCTTTTGTTGCGAATTCACGTTGACAAATCCACTTGATTTTCGGGAGTGCTCCTCGTTCTTTTTGGTTTGATTTGTGTGAAAAAAGAAATGCTTATTTATCCTAAAAATTAATCTGACTCAGATTCTAAATTTGTTTTAGTTCTGAGAATATCTGAGGATTTTTGAGAAAAAAGATGAAAGAAATTGATTTAAAAATAATTAAATCCGGAATCCAAACTTATTTTAGACCCGAAAATAATTGAAGAATTTTTAAAAGAAAGATAAAAGTTGTTGTCAAAAAGTTGGAATTATTTCCTCAAAAAAAAATTTTTTTTTCACTAAAAGTTTCTATCGTTTTGCCAAGAAAAGAATTTTTTCGTTAAAATTTTTCGATCCGATTTACTAAAAAAATTCCCTCCTTTTATACGGGGAATTCCGAAAAAAAATCCCCAAGTGAGAAAAAATGCTGGAGAGCCCAGCCTATGGCAGCCCCTCCCAAAAAACCAAAAATTTGGATTTTTTTGACCACCCATTTTCTTTTTTTTTTCTTTTTACTTTTTATATATTATATTTATATATACACACATATTTATTTTCTCTTTTTCTTAAAAAATATATATTACATATATTTTCGTTTTTGAAAAACGATTTAATTAAAGTATTCCAAACCCTTAAATATTTATTTAGGTAAAATATTTTAAGCCTTTTAATTTTCACTTTGAGGCTTTTAAATATTTTTTACGGTCCTAAATATATATTTGGGGCCCAAAACATTTATTATTTTTACAATGAGAGCTCCCATTTGAAGATCATCGAATTGTCCAAAATTGGGCAATTTAAGGATTAAATCCCGAAAAAACCGTCATCATCGAACCTACGAGCTGGTACAAAATCTTGTGCTCACACCCGGTTGACCAAGCCCCCCAGGGATCAGTCCATATGTGCAGCAGGGTTATGCACATAAATGCAAGCATACTAATAAAGTCGCTATCCTAAGGCCTAAGGTAAATCATGAATCTTGAAATAAAAAGGTAATGGAAGAAAGCATACCCGTCCGCATAGAAAGTGGCGGAGATACTCTTTGTACCAAGCAGGGTCATTCTCCCGATCCTGCCACGGTTGCATCTAATAAGACATGTTTCGGAAGTACAAGGTCCACTCGTGAGCGGTTCAATCAGGTTAAAGGATCCGATCCAATTTAGAAAAGTTATAGAACTTAATGAATTAATTGTAAATTATCAAATATATATATATATGCACACACACATCGCAAATCAATCGTTATCGATCTTCATCGCCGAAAGGTAAGTACCGAATTCATTTCTGATTTATGTTTTCATCAATGGTATCATCAGCGGGTTGTTTTTGCGATGATTTTATGTGTTTATCTGCTTCTACACATTCTGTAATTTTTGAGAATTCGTTTTCATTTTCTTCATGAATTACGCGAAAAAATTGTTTTTGGAGCTTTTTTACGACATATACGTGTTTTAGGCATGATTTTCTAGAAATTTTATTTTTCCAGTGTTCATATGGCATGAATTAGTGACTGAGTTCGATTTTGGCCAGAAATTACATGTTTTGGCCGGAAAAAGTTTCGTTTTTCATGTTGTTTTGGGTAAACATAAAATTTTCGTACATTTTTTTGTAAAATGGACAGTGTCAACAGACTCGAAATGTGAAAACAAGTTGAACTACCAAAGTCCGGTCGTCGGAAAATGGCCGGAATGCGGCGCGTTACCCACTCTCGTCGGAGTGTGTGGTTCACGCATCGGTAACTGGACCGGCGTGCCGGTTGGCCCTCCATTCCTATGTGATGCGTTTCATGTGAGCTCTCTCACATGGCTGCTCCTGGTTGTGACACGTGTCACTTATCCGATGGTTCAGATATGTTTTCATGATATGTTATGCTAAAAGATGTCGTTTCACTCTGAAATTTTGTTTCACCCTCCATTTTCATATTTTTTGGATTTAATGGTTATTTTTAGAATTTTTTTGAGGTTCAGGAAATATTGTTTTCCATTTATTTTGTGTTAATAAATACTTAAAAATTATGGAAAATTTGTATCTGAATTTTTAAAATATTTTCTATTGGTTAGAAAATAATTTAGAACCTACTAGAAAATAATTGAAAATTTTTCATATGTTGATTAATTTTGATAATTATTTTCTTTATATATTGTATTAGTTACATAAATGAAAACATATCATTAATATCTAAATTAATTATTATATAATGGTTGAATTTTATTATAAATGTGAGGTATAATATGATTGAACATATTTTAGTAATATATTTATGCATTTTAATTATTTGTGTGATAATTATTTGAATTATATATGTGTTATATAAGTTTAATTAAGTATTTTTTGTAATATACTTAAATAATCAACCATTTATAGAATGATCAAATATTTTGTATTTGTGAGAATATAAAATATGACAAAATATGTTTTTTCGTTAATTATATATGTGATAATTAAGCAATAATTTATATGTGTTATAAATTATATAAAGTATATTTTAGTATTATATTTATGTTAATTATTTATGTAGTAATTAACATTAACCTTTTGACATATATTATAGATGGTCAATAATGATGCAAACCTCACGTAATCCTAAGCATTTATTTAGTGGAAAAGAGCTAAGAGGAACTTGAGGAAATCGATTCTCAAAAGTATACTTATTAATTTATATATAATACATAGTGTCTTATTTTATTGCATTGCATAGAGAATGCATGTATTGATTTTATTACTTTGTAAAACATGGTTTTACAAATTTAATTTTCAATTTCTCTAAACGATCAAATTATGTAATAATTGGACATTCGGGTTCTTTTAAAATAATTTGATTTGTCATCACCAAGTTCGATCAAAGGAAAGAACTCTAGATCTAATGATTTAACCTAGGATGATCATTATGAACATCATAGTAGATGTTGTTGTAATTTTTGGATTATAATATTTAGTGTATAATTTAATTCCAACAAGACGTAAAATAGTTACACACGTTAAGTATATTATGTGGCGGTTGACAATATAAGTCATTGTCATTTATTTAGCATCATTAATGTGTTTATTTGTTTGTTTAGATTTTTTAATAACAAGTTTTATGCATGTTTTGCTATTGAATAGTTTTTGGATTGAGTTTTATTATGTCTAGATCTAAGTGATTTATTTGATTTATATATTGTTAATTATTTTATACTTTATATTTGTTTAAAGACATATAAAATACATAATATATTTAAATTCTTAATAAAACTTTTATGACTAATAGGCCCTATTGAATCCCAAATTAGTTTCAATAATTATGCATAATAAAGTTATCCAATACTTATCGTTAAATGCCATTAGTTATGTGAACTAATTAAAGACAACATGTCCAAAGTGCATTTAATGATATACCTTATAGTTAAAGGAACTATACAAACAATAAAAACACATATAATAACTATTGTACGACGAATCGAACTGAATTAAATGCAAGTATTTTCACCTGGTAAATAATGGGTATTTATATCTTTTTCGATACTAGGGTTGATGCTTACATTTTCTAGGAAAATTTTGTATTTAAGTCAAAAGTAATTGACACATAATTGCTCATATAATTGACTTAAATCATAATATACGTGCTTAATCTCACTGTTACCGATTAAAGATTATCAGTAATGGTCTCAAGTACGGATTTATTTGTAGCAGACTTAGATTCTCAATGGTAGTTATTAAGTTATCTGGTGGTTGAAGTTTGAGTTTGTGCTTGAGGAATAAAGAGTCCTGTTATACTTTGAACAACGTTGTGTATGAGTTCAAAGAGAGTGGCACAAACCTACTCAGGCATGACAAGAATATGTTTCTTTCATGGGGGAGGAAAAGTTTAGTAACCTGTATCATTTTTCTTATTGCTATAAGTGATATAATTGGTGCAATTTATATAAGAGAGACATGTCAAGTTTGATCACTAAAGTGAAAGAAGTTCTAACTAGTGATCAGTTCTTCACTTTGAGTGGCAGCATATGTGATGCACTTAACTCATTCTTCTAGAATTAGTTCATTTAATGTAGTTACACGTTTCTTGGAAATTGTAGAATCCCTTCTTCTGATATCCAATATTCTTTCTAAATGCATATGTCATAAGAAAAGTCTTAAGGAGATAGTTCTTAAGACAATATATGCTAACTTACATTAGAATATCTAAAAGGAAGAAGAATAATCCAAAAGGATCTAAACCATTCGACGTAAATTTAATAGGTCCAAAGGCAATAAATAGTCAAATCACAAAGGTGATATCTAAATTGTCACTATAGAGGCATTGTGCAACAAAGCACTAAGTCTAACCTGGCACAAGTAATATGTTTTAAAGTGAATCATATTGCACTATGCTTAATTAATGCTGTTGATGAAATCTTATCTTTGTGTACTTTCGACAACCTATATGAGAAACATTGAAATTTATATCGACTTCAAGGTGAGTTGAAGGCTCTGTTCTTTTCAACTAAAAATGAACATACTGAAACTGAACTGAACTGAGAGATACTAAACTAAACTGAACTGAAATTGAACATACTGAAACTGAACATACGAAAACTGAACTGAAACTTATTATTCTGAAACTAAAATACTAAAACTTAATTGAATAATAATTATTTATATCAATAATAACAACCTTACCTTTTAACTATATAATATTATATTTTTGTTTCATTAATTTTATTTTGATATTTTGTTGGATCCTTAACTTTTGTAGTATTAACAAAAAGCACACTTTGTAATATTATTTTGGGACAAATGTAGTTTAATTAAAAATACTACAAAATGAAAAAAATAATTAAGTTAGTAGTGCGGAATTCTAGTGCATAACAAATTTGGGAGATGAACCAAAGCAATAGCTAACATGTTGATGAGGATAGTGAAAATGACGATATAGACGAAAATTGAATAAGAAAAATTAACCTAACTATGAATTATAAAATTGTAATATTTTTCAATTATATTGTTAGTAGTATGAATTCTATTGTACAATAAATTTGGGAGATAATCCAAAGTAATATCCAACAAGTCGATTAGGATAGTGAAAATGACAACATGAACGTAGATTGAATTAGAAAAATTAACCTAACTGTGAATTATAATATTATAATATTTTTCAATTATTTTATAATAGATATGCATTTTAATACTTTATAATTTAATTATTTTGTCTATTTATTTGTTAATAGATAAAGTTATTCGTTATTAACGATAAAAAAAATATTCAAATTTTAACATATTATTAATAATATTCTTAAATAATTTTTATTACTTACTATCTATTTTATTTATTATTAATAATTTTATTTAATTTTCTCATTCTATATATATATATATATAATATAAATCGAAACTGAACTGAAACTGAAACTTAACTGAGACTGAACTGAACTGAACTGAACGATACTGAACTGAATGAGATGTTGAATAAGTTGAAAAGAACAGAGCCTAAGTTTGAGAAAAAACCTTAATCTAGTAATCACATCATTTTCTATAACAGGAATTGAAAACTAAGTCATACATAACATACTTCAATCAATTCATAGAAAATATCATTTGAACATATTATCATCAATCATGCATAGCATAAGGTAGGCTCTGATACCACTGCTGGTTGATTAAAACAGTAATGCAAACTTGCAAGGTGGAATTTCAAAACTTAAAATTAACCCTAAAAGAACTCCTAAGCATGCCATGATTGATATAATCTAAGTTGAAACTTTCCATAGATGCTCATAGGCTATAAAACTTAATAAAAGAAACATAACGTCTAAGTTGAGAGCATTACTAGTTGATGCATGCCTTCCATTTGGTGTGGCGCTCCCTTAGAAAATTGGGACAACACTTTGTTAGCACTAGCTTCCAAAATAGGACAACCTCTATGATTGAGCCACATGGATCCCGACCAACCAAAACCTCCGGTTGAGGAAGAACTCGTTGGTAGACAGCAGTTTCTAGACCATTCGAAGACCAACCCAAAAATATAACTTAGAAGGCTCTCTTCAAAATTTGAATGACCTTTAAAAGAATTCTTGCGAAGATGGAGAAACTCATGGAGGATCACACAAAAAACTCATGAAGAAAAGATGTCAAAACACAAAAGGAAGGCTGAGATGAAGTGAATTAGAAAGGGGGGGGGAGGAGGCTATTTATAGCCAAAGGGGGAGCAAAAATGCTCCCCCAAACCTGATGTGGGATTGGTGCATTGCATAAATCCCACATGGGCTCTTGCAAGTCCGTGCGGGCTGCTCCATGAGTTTCTCGTAGAGCAGCTTTTCATGCAACGCAAGCCCATTACATGGGTTTACCTTGCCTTCTCCTAGCCTTGAGAGAAATCTCGCAAGACTGATGCAGCAAGGGCTTGTGAGATTTCTCACAAGCGGATGCAACACAGGCTTGCAAGATTGCAAGCCTGCTCGAGGCAATCCCGCAGGCCTCCGTAAGCGCTAGAAGTGCTTGCTAGCCCGTGAGCGCTTCTAGTGCTTGCACGGGCTTGCCTCGCGGACTCTTGTGAGATATCTTGCAAGATCTACCAGTGGCACTCTGGTTCGGTTTTCCCCTTTCTTTCTGACATTTTGGTTTGACCAAAATTCATCCAATTGAGTTTGACCTTTTTTCCTTTTATTCTCGGTATAGACCTAATTTGTAAGTTCATCACTTAGTCTGGAAAAGACTCAAAGTGTGTGACCTCATAGGATCCCGAAGTATAGAGCCTCTAGAGGTTAACCTACACTTGGCTTCCCATCTAGGATAGACTTAGTGTTCCAGATCGATATGGAACCCCAATACCTCTAGACGTTCAAATGGACTTTCTTCCAAAGGCGTATGATCCCTCGATACTCGAAATGTCACGTGCTTGTGACTTAATTCGGTTCTGAAGTAGTAACCAATACAATACACTCATTCCATCAGGTTTAGTACCATCTAGTTTATTGAGCTTGGTTTAAGTGTTAGCTCATGTAATAGTCGTAGCTATCTTATAATTATACTTGTTCACGAAGAACACCACTCGCCAAAATGTATCCAGATTGATTAGAAACCTGTTCTATCAATCTTATACTCTGATCAAAGGTTTATGACTATATCTCTTCAACAAGAGGCCTTAAGGTATAGCTCTCATTATATCACTATGTCAAGAGCGATGGATCCCATCTTAACTACTTGGCTTACCAACGAGTCACCCGTATTATCTTGAACACTAGGGATGAATAAGTATGACCCAAAGTATAGTAACTCCCACACAAGGTAACCAATATCTCAGGACTAAGGATATTTGTACTACTACTGCAATAAGACATGACACCAACACATGGATGTAGTTAGTGTCTATCTTATAGCGGTCTCCAATGTATTACCTGAATACATTCATGTGTTAACTCAAGGTACCACCTTTCCGCTTCATTGATGCCCAATCTCAATGAAACTATGACTAGGGAAATTTAGACTAATCATAGTAACACGTGTGTGCAATTCTCGCTCCACATAGATCTCACTATGTCCTTACACTTTCACTCTTTGAAGTAGTTATGGACTTTGTCTTATCAATGAGCATATACATAATTGCACACACACACACACATATATAATATGAGTGAGATACCTAATTTAAGCAAACATTGATAAACAACAAATATTCTTTTATTATTGATAACAATAATTTGATAACTGTTTGTACATTATAACTAATAAAGATATATGGCCCTAATTACCTCTAGGGCATACATCATGTCTAACATCAAGTCCCTGGGTGTTTCATTCTCTAAACTGTTGGTTGGACAACAAAGATTTTTTGCCATTTCTCAAAGCAGAGTGGGGGATCATTTGCTTGGGTTCAGTAGAGGCTGATTAAGATACGAAGTTGGGATGCTTGAGGGAATATATTTACCTTTGGCACTCATTGAATTTGGGGGGAGGGGGCTGGAGCATAGAATTAAAATGTTAGAAAATTGAGTGTTGCCGCTCACTTTAAATAATGTGGTATAGCCGGTGTATGTGTTTATTATGTCAAAATTACAAGAAGCACGGTCCTCTTTGATGGAGCATAGAAAGAACCTTGAGAAAGTCAAGCATCAATAATCAAGGGTCAATTGGAATATTTTGGGAGATGATAACAAGGTTTTTTCCATCGTGTTGCTTCAGCTCAGTCAAGGGGAAATAAAATTGGCCATCTGGAGCTGGATCGTATTCTCATTAAAGATCCGAGGTTGATAACTATAACCATAAGGAATTATTATGTGGAGTTGTTCTCGGAATCCTGAGTGATTCCTTTTTCACTAGTAGGTTTGCCCTTTCGATAACTGGATAGTGATATGCATGTAAGATTAACTGGGCAATTTAGTGAGGATGAGATTTTATCAACCTTGTGTTATTATAATGAAGGTAAAGTGTTAAATCTTGATGGATTTAATTTTTTCTTTTATAAAATATTTAAGGGAGAGATGATTTTGGAAATTTTGGGGCTCTTTAATCGCTTCCATGACACATCATCCTCTTATACATTTTTGATTCCCAAGTACCGGGCTCTTCTTTGCTGAGTAACTTTAGACCTATTACTTTAATTTATGTACTTTATAAGCTAGTTGCAAAGGTATTGGCGAATCAATTACAACCGTTACTTCCGAAGTTAATCTTGAAAAATTAGTTTGCATTTATTAAGAGCAATAGGAAACATAAGTACTCCTTCATCGCATCAAAAGTGGCTCATTTAGTTCACTCTAAGCGTTAGTCTTACCTGGTGCTAAAGGTAGATTTTTGGAAAGCAAATGATAGTGTTTCATGGTCTTATATTGATGTTCTGTTCAGAAGAATGGCTTTTTTTATGAGAATTGGATTCGGCGGCTATCTAGTTACAGGGAGAATTCAACCACATCAATATTAGTTAATGGGTTTCCATTTTACCCTATTCGTATAAAAAGAGGAGTCAAGCAAGGGGATCCAATCTCTCCTTTGATTTTTTTATTGAAGGTTTGAAATAGCTATTTGAAGCAAGTATTCAAGAGGGGTTATTACCTGGTTTTCGTGTTTTGGGTTCGAATGTGGACATATCTATTCTTGAGTTTACAAATGACATGGTGTGCTTCCTACCTATGCATGAGTCTCTTACATTATTTCACATTATTTTGTTTGTATTTACATTATTTTGAATTGATTTCAGTTTGCATATTAGTTATAATAAGAGTGAAATTATGGGTACTATTGTGAATAAGACTTTTATGCAAAGGTGTGAGCATAGGATTACAACCTCACTCGTGAATTCGATGATGAAGCTGTAATTTATTTCCTATGCTAGTCTTTTGCTTTGGTAGGGTCTTGAACGTCCTCAAAAGAAGCTCTTTTTGTTTCTTTTCAAGCTTGAAAAACCTTCCTTACACTAAACAATGCCTAGATTAAGCCTATTCCAGGCCCAATGTCCACACCAACATTGCAATGTCAGTGTTGACATTGGGAATGTCGGTGTCTATGTTGCCACATAGACATCGACATTGCTGAGTCAGTAGCAGCAGGGCCTAGATTAACCCCAACCCAGGCCCAAGAACCCAATACCCAAACTGATATTGCAATGTCGACATCAACATTGGGAATGTCAGTGTTAGTGTTGCAACATTTACACCGACATCGCTGAGTCAGTAGAAGGAAAAATGTAGGTTTTCAAGAATTAGTGCACACATAGTCTTCTAGGCCCCTTGTACCCTTAGTTGACCTTGTTAGATTCTAAATTAAGTAATTATGTTTTGATGGTTCTAAGTTAGGAGACCAAGAAGCCTTAGAAGGAACCAAGCATAAGACCTCTAAAGTTCATCAACTCACAATAATAGCATTAAATGCTCTAGAAGATGGTTAAGGGACTTCTTAGTAATTCAGCACTAAAAGTCATGCGAGATAACATCGCATTAAATGTCGTTGTGCACCAAAAGCCATTCTCTGTAATAAAGGACAAATTTGGTTGATGCCGAAGGAACAAAAACATTCTCTAATAGATAATTGTACAAATGTGGGGACCAAAAATCTCCTTGACAGATATCATGCGGATTCAGTTGAAGCTTGCCATCAACTCTTACTGAGACAACATGAAGATTTCCAAAAAAAAATCCAAATCCAACAGAAACTTTCTCTTCCTCTATAAAAGGATGTTTTCCTCCATTGAAGAAGGTTGCCGAAGTATTATAATCTAAAAAGTGCAATCAAGCTTTCAAACAACTGCAATCTTCTTCTTTTGAATCACCAAAAGCAAACACAATCTTTCTTATTTGTTTGTAACTGAGTTTTTACTTCAGAAACACATTCATCTCTTTCTAAGACATAAAGTTGTAAATCACTAGCTTGGGGTTAAGTTAGTGTGGGGGAGCTTAGAAAACTTAAGAGGAAGGTACCTTGTAAGTAGAAAGCTCAGAGCCTTAGATACAGCAAGGAGGATACTTCTGTATTGGTATAGCTCAAGTTTGCTAAGGTTGTTGGATGGTACTTCAACCAGTGCTGTATTGGTTTGTTTCTGCACTAGAAGAAGAATCTATAGTGAATTAAATCTAGAACATAAACTCCAAGGACTGGATTAGGCAAAGGCTGAACCAGGATAAAACTTGTGTTTGCTAATTTCTAACTCTACTATATTTATTGTTATTGTATTCATTGTGTTAATAACTTAGAGTTAATATCGCTTTGCAAACAACTAAGTAAAAAGGGGATTTTAAATGAACTTTGATCACTCAAAAGAGACTTCAAAAGCAATTTTCCGTTTAGCTTCTAAAGTGTATATTGAACTTGAAAAAAAGAGTCATTCACCCCCTCTAACCTATTTATAACTCTGTTGGGTCCAACAATTGGTATCAAAGCTTAACTCAAACTAGAAGCTGATAACTTTCTTCATTGTGCTTTAGATGAAATAGAATACAACAAAATTTAAGGTTGTGAGAGTGCAGAGGAAATCTGGAAGAAGGTGGAAGTCACATATGAAGGAACTGATAAAGTCAGAGAGTCCAAGATCAATAAAAAACGAGCTCAAGAGACTAGGAAAAATATTCTCAAAAGAAGAATAAGTGAAAAAAATTCTTTGAATCCTGATACAGGAATGACATGCGAAGAAGAATGCAATAGAAGAGGCTCAAGACCTCATCAATTATAGGTATTGATGAGTTAATTGGATCTTTGATAACTCGAATTATGTATGCAGAACTTCCAGAAGAAGGATAAGGCCAAGGCTGAAGGAAAGAAATCCATCATCCTCAAGGTGGAAGCTATAGGTGATAGTTCCTCTGAAGATGATGAGGAAATGGCGATGCTGGTAAGTAAATTCAAGAAGTTCATGAAGAAGAATTCAAGGATTCCTCAAAAGTTTCTGAAGAAGGTAAGCTTTCCTTAGAAGTTCGAGCATCGGAAGAAGGACTTTGCAAATACAAGTTCATATCCTTTGAAGAAATATCCGGAGGGGAAAATTCAAAGAATATCACTTATTTTGAATATCACCAAGAAGGACACATCAAGTCAAATTATCCTAAATTATGAAAGGAAAAGGGAAAGAAGGCTATGGTGGCAACCTGGAGCGATAGTGATAATGAAGGTTCCTTTGACTAGTCTACAAATGAAGAAGAAACTGCACAGCTATGCTTCCTGGAAAAAATTATATGGCTCCAACCATTGAATCATGGGATGACAACACTAAAAAAATCATCATCTAACTAGTCTTCCAAAAACAAATCATGTCAGAATGATGAGGTAAATTCTAGCTTTAAAATTCTTGATGAACTTACACAAGTACTTGTGCAAATCTATAAAATGGTAAAGAAAAACAAGAAGCACACCAAACTTCTTGAAGAAGACTTCAAGGACTTCTACATTCATGGTAGAGCCAAAGATAACACCTCTAAAGCTATCTACAAGAGATAGGGAGATATAGATGCTGAAGTTGAGAAACATAAGAAGGAGCTAGTTCTTGTAGGAGTAAATGCAGTGGAACTCAGTAGAAGAGTGATAATGCTTGAAGGACATCTATTAGGAAAGATCACTCTACCTAATAAAGTCAATCCTTAGAAAAAAGAGCAAGTCCAGAAAGTGAAGCTCCCTCAGAAGGAAAGTCAGCTGAAAATCCATTCCAAGGATAAGCCTCAACCTCGAAATAAAGGACCTTTCAAAGATTCAACTATCACTATGGAATCATCATTCCTCAAAGAAGAGAAGGTATTCAGAAGATAAATCAAAGGGATTTATCAATAAGAGGAAAGCGACAACCTCAGAAGCAGCAAATCCAGGAGACATTTGATCTTTGTCCATCATTAAAAGCTCAATAGAAGAAGGAAATAAATCTTCACTACAATTTTTGTGGAAAGAAGAATCACACAGCTGTTGTGTGTAGGAATAAGAGCATCTTTATTATCTTGTGGATTCCAAGTCTAGGTGTGTTCGCCACTTTCCTACTGATAAGTTTAATAGTTTGTTCACAAGATTCGGCTATATATCAACAGCGCCAAAAACTTGTTCACGTAAAGTATAGGTGTTGTCAGTACCGCTTATCACATAGAAAAATGATGATAACTGCAAGTATACAGTTGCGATGTAGTTTTAAAAGATATTAATCCCACAGGGAAGGACTAGCTCTACAGATCAACAGGGAAAGACAAAGTAAAAGAAAATAAAAATAGTTTTGAGATTTTTGGATAGGAAGATTAGAATGAAAAGTTGAGTAAATATAGATGTGATAGAATAGAAACTCTAAATACATAGATTTTCACTACGAACAAGTATAGGAGAGAAAACATGCAAGTTCAACAAAGATGTTACGACGCACTAAACTAATCTAACAAACCCGGTTTAACACACTCAGATGTTCAATGATTTGCCACGGAGCAACACATGAAATAACTTTTCTAATCTTAGCGCAAACAAGATACGACTATTATATAAACCAGGACAACATCAATACTATGCTTAGTACGGGTCGCTCTCACATAGCCACATTTAGCAAGTTACCATTCCAAAAATGTTGGTTCACTAAACAACGTTATATCACATATCCAGTGATTATACAAGATATTGTTAACCCCGAAATGACTCTTAAAATTAATGCCAACTTATATGACTTGATTAACATAAAAGACTTAGCATGAAATACGCATTATGACACATAGATATATCATAAACTTCGAAATAGAAAGTATAAGTAGAAAGCAAAGCAAAGTTGTAAGGTATGCAAGTGAAAGCTAAAGTTGATAAAGCTGTATCCACTCTTTAATGGGAGTTGTTAATTCCCGCAATTCCTGCATCTTCTTTGAATTCGATCTCGGCCCCGTACAGAACCTTCGCTAGGATGCTATTCTTTGCGAATATTGAACAAACAAATATTGAAGAACAAAAACTTTTATTGATAAGTGATTTGTAAGTACACTTATACAACAATCACTCAAGAATATAGAGAAATCTAGTGATCGAAACAAGAAATCGAATCACTTAAACATTTTCTCGCTAACACTTAAGAATGTAGCGACTCTATCTACACACACACGCACACACTATATCTCTCTCTTACTTTTTCCACTCTATGCCACACTAATCCACTGCACTTATTGAATGCATGAAATTGAAGAGGATTGGAACC
>CATIWQ010086370.1:0-23342 GCA_949673415.1 Euphorbia schlechtendalii | reverse complement strand
GTGTATTTCGTGCTAAGTCTTTTATGTTAATCAAGTTATATGTGTTGGCGTTAATTTTAAGAGTAGTTTCTGGGTTAACAATATCATATATAATCACTGGATCTGTGATATAACACTGTCTAGGGAGCCAAAATTTTTGGAATGGTAACTTGCCAAATATGGCTATGTGAGAGTGACCCGTATTAAGCATAGTATTGACGTTTTCCATGTTTATATAAAAGTCTTATCTCCTTTGCGCTAGTTTTAGAAAATTTATTTCATGTGTTGCTCTGCGGTGAATTATTGAACATCAAAGTGTGTTGAACTGGGTTTGTTAGATTAGTCTAGTGAGTAGTAACATCTTTGTTGATCTTGCATGTTTTCTCTGCTATACTTGTTCGTAGTGAAAATCTATGTATTTAGAGTCTCTCATCTATCACATCTATATTTACTCTACTTTTCATTCTTATCTTTCCCTTTCAAAAATCTCAAAACTATTTTTATTTTCCTTTACTTTATCTTTCCTTGTTGATCTTCAGAGCTATTCCTTTCGTGTCGGTTCGATATCTTTTAAAACTACATTGCAACTGTATACTTGCAGTTATCATCATTTTTCTATGTGATAAGGGGTATTGACAACACCTACATTTTTCATGAACAAGTTGTTGGCATTATTATTAAGGATAAGTCTTATTGGACGAGTATAGCCAAGTTGAATGAACAAGTTCTCGAAACCATTAAGGGATTAAAATTATCAGTAGGAAAGTGGCGAACAGGTTACTCCTTCATCTTCATCTGATGGATGTCTATCTGCATTGTTAATTTCATCAAAATCTATATGCATAGACTACTCTAATAGGCCAGTTATTTTAACATGTATTCTATATGACTTTCTGTTAGCTGATTATCCCATAAAGATAACTTCATTAAACTTAGGATCAAACTTACCTAGTTTCTCCTTGGTGTTAAGAATAAAGCACCTGCAGCCAAATGATTTGAGATGACCAATCTTTGGCTTGCACCCTTGCCAAAGTTCATAGGGTGTTTTCTCTAGAATTGGGTGAATTAAAACCCGATTCAAGATATAACAAGCTATGTTAAGAGCTTCTCCCCAAATGTTCTTTAGTAGATTGTTACCACTTAGCATGGATCGAGCCATTTCAACTATAGTTCTATTCTTCCTTTCTACAACCCTATTTTGCTGAGGCGTATAAGGAGAAGAGGAGTTGTGGTAAATGCCATACGCTAAATAGAATTCTTTGAAATGGAAATTCTCGACTTCACGTCTATGATCACTTTAGATTCTACTGATTTTAGTTCCTATTTCATTCATTATCCGATTACTGAGCTTGACCAAAGATTCATATATTTCATCTTTGCTACTTAGCAAGACTACCCAAGTGAATATCGTGAAGTCATCCATAACCACCAATGAGAACCTCTTACCACCCATGCTCATAGGTTAAACAGGGCTGAAAAGATCTAGGTGGAGGAGCTCCAACTGTTACTTAGTTACTACGTGATTAATTGACCTAAATGATTTCTTAACTTGCTTACCAAGCTGGTAAGCTCAACACAATTTATCCTTTTTAAAGTTGATGTTGGGTAAATCCACAACTAATTGCTTTCTGGCCAGTTTGGAATGAATGTTCATATTTATATTACCCAACCTTTTGTGCCAAAGCCATGAATTATCCTCCTTACAAACAAGAGACAAATTAGTGGAGCAAGAGGATAAATCAATCATATACACATTATTGATTCTAGGAGCAAAGAGTATAGTAGAACAAGTCTTAAAGTTAATAACTTAGCAACCTGCTAAATCAAATGTAACCTTCCTACCTTTGTCACAAAGATGGGCTACACAGAGCAACTTGAACTTGAGTCATTTGACAAGAGACACCTTCTTAATTGAAGGAAAGACACCAATAGTGCCATGGCCTACAATCTTTTCTTTTTGGTTAGCTCCGAAACTAACACTTCCATTTCTTTTGCTCACTAATGAGATGAACTGACTTTCATCTCCCATCATATGCCTTGAGCATCCACTATACAAAAACCACATCTAGAGTCATCAGTGAATCTAAGGCTCACTTGCAAAACAGTTACATTTTTTTAGGTACCCATACTTTTGAGATGGGTCCTCCCTTGTTAGCATACTTAGGTCATTCAAATCATACTCTTTGTAATAACCAATTTTATACCTACAGAGAACTATAGCATGTCTAGCTTTCCCATAAAAATTGCACACCATTTTTGTTTTGGGCTGGCTCGCTTTCTTCCTTTTGGAATTACAAGTTTTGTTATTCAGAGTTTAATTTTTGGATGGAGGAGGAACCTGTTCCTTCTTTAAAGCTATGATTTTAGCAGTCAGCACATATAATTTCTTAGTGAGCTTACTGACATGGCAATCTTAATGCTCATCTTTTTCTTGAAGAAAGCTGATATCAAGAGATAAGGAAGCGATAGTGTCTTCTTAATCTTCACTTCTCCTCACTAGTTCCATGATGTTTTTCATCAACTTATTAGTGAATTTCATAATGTCAAAGAGAGGCTGGGTGAATTTTTCAATTGACTGAGGAATTTCATGATGTGTCTCAGTTCGAAGAGCATTTCCTTTGTTGTGCTCAACTTCAGAGTCAGCAATGATTTGATCTCTACTTGAGTTAGATGCTAAGCCTTCACCCCTTTGATTCTCGATGGCTATAAGATAGAGGTTGGAAGAATCAGTTGCTTCCTCATCTGATGATGAGGATTCTTTTAAATCACTCCAGGTGGCTGCAAGTGCCTCATTCTTCTTGGTAAACCTCTTCTTGAATCTGTCCTTCTTGGTCTTTGGACAGCTTGATTAGATAAGGCCTTTTTCTCTACAGCCAAAGCATTTGATATCTTTGCTGCGCTCCTTCTTGAGTCCCTCCTCAACTCTACGCCAGTGCTGAGTTAACTTGATTTTAGTGGGAAACTTCTTCTTGTTGAACTCCCATCCTTCTTCATGAAGTGTTTGACATGCCTAGTCTTAAGGGTCATTTGCTCATCAGAATCATAGCTTGTGGATTCGTTAGATGAATAAGGTTTCAGGATAATGGTTTTCCCCTCTTTTTCCTTTCCTTGACTCCTTTTGGAGTCATCAGAATATTTCCTCAAAGACATCTCATGAGTAGTAAGGTGCCTATCAGCTCATCATAGTTATAGGTCTTAAGATCATGAGCCTCGTTAATTGCGCGCTTCTTGGAATCCCACTCTAATGTAAGAGTGTGGAGAATATTCTTCAAGAGCTCTTCCTTGGTGAACTCCTTCCCTAATCTCTTCAGTTTATTAAGAATGTCAATGAACTTGGTATTCATGCTTTGAATACCCTCGTTAGCACCCATTGGGAACATCTCATTTTCCCTCATCATGATATTGATCTTTGAATCTTTGACATTGTTTCTACCCTCATAGGTAATATCTAGCTTCCTCTAGATTTCATGTGCTATTTTGCAGTATGAGACCTTGTTGAATTTAGTAAGATCTAACACACAGTGAAAATAATTAATCTCTGTGGCATTCTCTTTGAGAAGCATGTGATCAGTGCATCGTAGTCCTTTGGATCTATTAGAACACGATCCCGTTGCTCATAATAGTAGGAACTTTGGGGCCAATCTCAATTGCAAGCCATGCCTGCATACTTTGAGATTGAATGAAGTTTTTCATGCGATTTTTCCAAAATGTGTGGTGATTACCATCAAATAGAGGTGGCCTTGTTACAGACATTCCCTCCTTCAAGAGCACTATCTGTCCCTAGTCGAAACTGTAGTTGTTGTAAGCCATTTATGGATCTTTACTCAAAGAAGATTAGTCAATAAGTTGAGCACTTGCTCTGATACCACTTGTTGGTCCGTAGATAGCTTATAAACAACCGTAGAGGGGGTGAATGCTTTTCTTAGTTACTTTTTAGGTTTATAAAAATATTTAAACCAAGTTAAGTTTTTAGATGCATGCTGAGTGATTTTGTGCTGAGCGGGTCTAAAAACTTATAAACTACTCGGATTCACTAGAAAGTTCATCTTCAATTGCTTTTTGAGTACTCTACTCAGCACGAATTGGTTTTTCAAGTAAAATGATAAGTACATAAACAATAATGAATGAGTTTGAATGTGATAAAAGCTAAACCGAAAGTTTAGAACTTCAACACATGGTTTTATCTTGGTTCGGCCCCGAGCCTACCACTAGTCCCTGGATTCCTTCTTTGAGCTTAAATCTACTAGTGTTCATTCCTTACTTAGGTGGAGCAACCTTTACAGTGGGTAGACACTTTTATAGAAAGTATCTTTCTTTCTAACTACCACTCAACTCAGTTTGGGTACCCTTCCCAAATTGACTCTCAGATTTGAATAGAAAGTTTGCAGACTGAATTAAACTTATAAACTGTTAAATCCTTACAATGTTAAATCTAAGAGTAATTCTCTCTATTACAAACAGATTGATAGTGGATGATTGTTGATTGCTTGAATTTGGAATTTCTTGAAGTTGAGAGTATTTGCATAGAGTTTCAGCTCTTAAAGAAATTAGAGGTGATTCACCAAGTTTTAACGTCTACATCAATCTTCTATTTATACTTAAAGCTTTGCTAAGTAGCCGTTGAAAACTTTTCATTCTTGTAGTTCTTCAATTTCTCTTCTCTTCATATCTTTCAAATATTCACGTTGGAGATAGATTCCAGGACATTTAGAGATAAAAATTTAAATGTTGAGGCGTGATAAAATTCTATTGATAAAATCTAGTTTGTCTTCAAGAAAATCAATCTGATAGAGAGGCATGTGAAATGCAATGACGAATCTTGAGATTGGTTGACATTGCTAATGTTTGCAGAGTTAAGCGGAGACACTAATATGACAGAGAATTCCTTTTGCATTGGTCTTTAGTGAGGAATCTCCAACATTCTGTTCTCACACCTTTTGTGTTGTGAGGACCATTGGAACTCTTCTTTAATTTTAGCGCTTTTTAACCTGAAAAGCATCTATATAATATTCTATTTCTCACAGACTATGTTAGCAGCATAGGTGTCATTTAATTCTCCAAGTGTCAAACAATGTAGCTTTTAATTATTAAAAGCTAACTCAACACAGATGAGTTGATATCTTTCTAAACTATGTAGTACTCAGCATAGAATCAGCTTTTCCTACTCTAAGCTGTAACTTAATTAATTACTCAGCAAACTGAGTAACTTTTCCTTAAACAAACTCAAGGAAAGGAGTATGAGATATTAACTTTGGTTCTACAAAGATCAATCTCATGCTGAGAGAGTATGAGATATTCCAGACGGGTGCTAGCTAGAGTATTCAAGCCATGAATACCAGGTTCATTATTATCATTAATAAACAGAATAGATTAGGTAAGGAGTTCACCAAGGAAGAGTTGGTGAAGAAGATTCTATGCACTCTTACCTTATAATGGGATATCAAGAAGAGCGCGATCGAGGAGGCTCATGATCTAAAGACCTACAGGTATGATGAGTTGATAGACACCTTGCTAACTTAGGAAATGTCCCTGAGGAAATATACCAGTGACTCCAAAAGGAGTAAGGGCAAGGAGAGAGAGGGCAAAACCATTGTCTTGAAAGATGATTCTTTTGACAAATCCATCTGCTACGATTCTGATGAGCAAATGGCCCTTCTAACTAGGCATTTCAAATGCTTCTTGAAGAAGGATGGGAAGTTCAACAAGAAGAAGTTTCTTGCTTAAAACAAGTCAAATCAACACAGGCATGGATCTAAGGAAGGACCAAAGAAGGAACACAACAAAGACATTAAATGCTTTCACTATGGTGAAAAAGGCCACATCCAATCATCTTTTCTAAAGACCAAGAAGGACATATATAAGAAGAGATTCACAAAGAAGAATGAGGCACATGCTGGCACCTAGAGCGATTCTCAAAAATCTTCATCATCTGATGAAGAAGCAACTGATTCTGCTAACCTCTGCTTAATGGCGATAGAGAATCAAAGGGCAAGAGCTCAACATCTGCTTCTAAGAGAAACCAATCTTTTGTTAAATCTGAAGCTAAGCACAACAATGGAAAATATCCTCAAACTGAGCTACATCCTGAAATCCCTTCGTGTATAAAAGAGTTTTCCCAGGTAATCTTTGATGTTAAGAAATTGACTAATAAGTCAGGGAAAAACATCAAGGAGCTAGTGAGGAGAAGTGAAGACTAGGAAGACACCATCACTTCCTTATCTCTTGATATCTACTTTCTTTAAGAAAAAGTTGAGTATCATGAATGTCACAATAGTAAGCTCACTAAGAAATTAGATGAGTTAACTACTGAGATAACAACTTTAAAGGAGAAATGGGTTCCTCCTCTAGCCAATAGTTTCCAATAACCAAACTCGCAATTCTATGAGGAAGAATTCCTCTCAAAAGAAGAAAGCGAGCCAACCCCAAGCATAAGCATTATGTCAGTTTTGTGGCAAAGTTGGACACGCTACAATTCTCTGTATACATAAAAATGGTTATTATGACGAGTACGACTAGAGTAACTTAAGCACTACTAACAAGGGACTTCCTAGCTCGAAAGCATGTGTACCTAAGAAAATGTGATTGTTTTGTAGGTGAGCTTTAGATCCACAAATGATATTGGAATATGGTATTTGGATAGTGGATGCTCAAGGAATATGACGGGAGTTAAAAGTCACTTCATCTCACTGGAGCGTAAAAGAAATGGAAGTGTCAATTTCGGAGAAATCAAAAAATGCATGATTGCGAGCTGTGGCACTATTGGTGTCTCTCCTTTAATCGAAGAGGTTTCTCTAGTCAAAAGACTCAAGTTTAACATACTTAGTGCAGTTACATTCGACTTAGCAGGTTGGTCAGTTATTGACTGTAAGACTGATTCTACTATATTATTTACTCAAAGAATCAATAATGTGTATATGATTGATTTATCCCCGAGCTCCACTAATGTTTGTATTATATCTAAGGAGGATAATTCGTGGTTGTAGCATAGAAGGTTGGGTTATATAAATATGAACATTCTATCTAAACTTGCCAAAGAGCAACAAGTTATGGGTTTACCCAGTATCAGCTTTGAAAAGGATAAACTTTGCTTAGCTTTCCACCTCGGTAAACAAGTTAAGAAATCATTTGGGTCAATTAATCATGTAGTAACTAAGCGATCGTTGGAGCTCCTCCACCTTGATCTTTTTAGCCCAGTTCAACCTATAAACGTAGCTGGTAAGAGATTTTCGATAGTGGTTGTGGATGACTTCACGAGATTCACTTGGGTAGTCTTATTGAGTAGCAAAGATAAAACATATGAATCTTTTGTCAAGCTTAATATCGAATAATGAATGAAATAGGATCTAAAATTAGTAGAATTCAAAATGTTCATGGACGTGAATTCGAGAATTTCCATTTTGAAGAATTCTGTTCAGCACATGGCATTAAGCATAATTTTTTCTACTCCTTATACTCAATAAAATGGGATTGTAGAAAGGAAGAACAAAACCATAGTTGAGATGTCTTGATCCATGTTGTGTGATAAAAATCTACCAAAGGACTTTTAGGGAGAAGTTGTTAACGCAGCATGTTATATATTGAATTGGGTTTTAATTTGCCCAATTCTTGAGAAGACACCCTATAAGCTTTGGCGAGGGTGGAAGACTAAGATTGGTCATCTCTGGTCTTTTAGCTATAGGTACTTTATTCTTAACACCAAAGAGTAGCTAGGTAAGTTTAATCCAAAGGTTGATGAAGGTATCTTTATGGAACACTGAACTAACAGCAAGACATATAGAATATATGTCAAAAGAAATAGCCAATTAGAGGAGTCTATGCATGTAGATTTTGATAGAACTAACAATCCATATAGACATCCATCTTATAACGATGAAGGAGTAACCTAGCAAGTAAATCCACTCAGCATGCAACTCTCTGTGCTACCCAACCCAGCAAAAGAACCAGAAGCTGGGGAAGTCAAAGAAGATGCTGATTTATCAATCAACTTCAACAATGGTGAAGATCAAACTGCACCTCAACAACCAATTGCCAATCCTCTAGCTGTTGATCCAAGTCTACCGAGAGAAATTAGAACTCATTGCAACCATCTGCTCAACAACATTATTGATGATGTTCATAATCCAGTAATGATACGAGGTCAACTCAGTAGGATGATGAGCCATCTATCTTTCATCTCATTGATTGAACCCAAGAAGTTCAAAGATGTAAAAGGAGATGATTATTGGATGATCGTGATGCAAGAGGATCTATATCAATGTAAGTGCAATGATGTTTGGGATCTAGTTCAAAACCCCAAATAAAATCAATCATTAGCACTAAATGGTTTTTCAAGAACAAGCTTGATAAAGATGGCATTGTTGTTAGGAATAAGGCCACTTGTTGCTCAAGGCTATAATTAGCAAGAAGGCATCGATTATGATGAAACTTATGCTCTTGTAGCCTGGCTTGAAGCAATTCGAATCCTGTGTGCCTTCACAATCCATATGAACTTCAAATAGTTTCAAAAGGATGTTAAGAACGCATTTTTGAATGGATTCATTTAAGAGGAAGTATATGTCTGCCAGCCTCCAGGCTTTGAAGATCTAAAGAATCCTAATCATGTCTTCAAACTAAAGAAAGCTATTTATGGGATGAAGCAAGCACCAAGAGCTTGCTATGAGAGGCTGACAAACTTCCTTATCGGTAAAGGCTATGAAAGAAGGAAAGTAGATATGACCCTGTTTATCTGGAAAAGAAAGGAAGATGTTTTTCTAGTCCAAATCTATGTTGATGACATCATTTTTAGAGTAATCGATGAGAAGTTGTGCGAATAGTTCAACAAGCAAATGAAGAGCAAGTTCAAAATGTCAATGATGGGAGAGCTTAACTTTTTTCTTAGACTTCAAATCAAGCAGAGTGAAGATGGAATCTTCATCAACCAAGCAAAATATGCCAAAGAAATTCTGAAGAAGTTTGATATGGAGAATTCGAAGCCAATGTACACTCCCATGGCCATTGATATTATCTTAAGTAAGAATGAAACTGGTAAACCGGTAGATAGTAAGTTTTACAAAGGTATTATCGGTTCTTTTCTCTATTTAACTACTAGTAGGCCTAACATTCAATATGCTGCGTGCTATTGTGCACTTTATCAAGCTGATCCCAGAGAATCACACTTAGTAACTGTTAAGAGAATTCTCCAGTATTTGCAAGGTTCTCTTGATGCAGGTCTATTATATCCAAACAATAAATATTTCACACCAAGAGGAATCATAGATCCTGACTATGGCAGAGAGAAGCTCGATAGGAAAAGCACCACAAATTGATGTCATTTCCTTGGAGAATGCCTTGTATCTTGGTATAGTAAGAAGCAAACTTTTGTTACGCTAAGTATAGCTGAAGCTGAGCACATGGCAGCAGGAAGTTGTGTAGCACAACTACTATAGATTAAGCAGCAACTGAAAGATTATGTTATAAAGTCTAAGTGCCTTGAAGTTATGTGTGATAACAAGAGTGCAATTGACCTATCCAAAAATCCAGTCCAACATGGTAGGATGAATCATGTCAATATAATACATCACTTCATAAGGGATCATGTTTTATGGGGAGATATCAAACTAGAATATGTTCTTTTAGAGGAGTAACATGTTGATATATTCACCAAACCATTACCTAAGATGTAGTTCAATGTTCTAAGGCATCTTATTGGAATGGCAAACCCCATATGAAGAAAAATCAAGAAATTTGGCTCAGTGTTGGAAACCAAATTCTAATTCAGCCAAATGAGGTAACACGTATTTAACATTGTCTACTTGTTTAAAGTAATACTGTGAGATTCAGTTTCACGGTTAAAATAAAAAATCCATATTTTTCAAAAGACGTCATTTTGAATTGGAATCATCTGTTTGTTGTTAAACTCACCGTTTTACTATGTCAATTAATCAAGTGTTAATCTCAATGTTGATTTAATCTTCTCTTTTGCAAGTGCCACATTTCATTGCTAGTGAGAAGTTGTCTATAAAAGCTGAAGGAGTTGAAGAGAGAGGTTACTTGCATCCTTGAATTCTAATTGTTTCAAAAGCAAAAAGCCTAATCCCTTTCTCTTCTCTCAATTTCCCTTTCTTGAAATGGCTCTCACCAAGAAAACCTTCAAACATCAAGCACCATCCTAGAGAAGCATCTACGTAAATTCTAAAGGCAAGCAGTAGAAAATTACCTTTTCAGAAGGAAACTTGTTCACCAAAGTGGAATGGGGCTCCAATTTGAAGTTTGGCCCCGTGTATGAGGTTGATTATGAAATTCTTCTAAGAAATTAGACCATGCATAGGGTGATTAAGTAGTAGAACGTAAGCCAATTTCTACAATTAGAAGGCCAAGCTATTGCAGGACTTATAAGGAACTTCTACTAGAACCTTTATACAATTCAGGGGTTTAATGATGTCCTGCTAGTGGAAATTGATGGAAATTCACACCTCATATGCTCAAGACTGCTAGCAAGCACCCTTAACATGCCTCACAAAGGTAGTCAGCTTAAGAGAAATGGTGATTAGGAAATAATCATTGTCCCTGAAGATTGGGAGCTTCATACGAACTACGTCTTTGGAAAAATTGCTGCTTCAAGGATGAGTTGGACAATAAGAACTTGCCATGAGCTTGTAGTGAAGTTTTTGTTGCCCAAGACAGGATCCGTCACTAGATGCACCTACTTCAAGAGGTGTGTAGTCTACCATATGGTAAAAGGTAAGTAGTTAAACTGGGCAGTGGCGATTCTTCATCACTTGACCAAACTAACTACTGTCTACCATTAGGGGTACCTAATCACCGCAATGATGAAGGTAGTGAAGATCGATATTACCCCATACGTTCGAGGGCCAGGAAATACAGTTATGTTGGTGAAGAAGACATTGGACTTGCTGCACTTCACAATACTGTATCACGATGACATGCATATTAGGTATGGCAAAGCTCAAGAAAGGAGGAAACCTAAATGTGTACAAACAGTACTGCCTGCTGATGTGGCTAAAGTAGATGAAGATAGCTTCATGGTTGATTTTGAGGGAGGCAATGAGGACATAAGTGATAATGTTACTCTTTTTGCAAAAATGGAACAAATAACAGCAACTGCAACCTCACCTAAACCAAAGGCTACCTCATATAAGTCAAAGAATAAGGGTCCAACAAAAAAGGGCATCAGATAGACCTACCCAAGCCCTTGCTAGACAAAGAAGGTAGATGAAAGCCAAAACTCATGCTTAAAGGGAAGCTGAGGCGAAGTAGCAAGCAGAGGAAGAAGAAGATATCGTGGAGGCAGAGGAGACCTTGCACCAGAGAAAGAGCAAACTAGATGTCACTAAAGAAAGTAAAGGCCAAGGGGACTCCAAAAAGAGCAAAGAGGACTCTGAAAAAATAATTCCTAGAGTTGATGCCCATGCGGAGGAACTCAATACCAAAGTTAAGGGGACTCAGCATAAGCGCACTACCATTAAAAACAGTTAATGAAAAATGTCTAAGTGGTGAGCAACGAGGAGGGTGCTGGAGAAACCAAAACCCTTAATTAAGAAGAATTTGATCTTCTTGATCCCAACATCACCACACCTTCATTCACTCATTTTGACAATCTTCCTACTCAGTTTGAAATGCCTCAAGCTGACCTATCATTGAGTCAAACAATTAACCCTTAGGCACCTTTAAATCCTTTCCCCATGTCTTCTATAAATCTTTCCAACTATACTCCTATAAATCCCTCAGTTTATAATCTTATAGATACTGAAATTCCTTCTGTAAATCCTCAACCTTCATTTTCTAATGCTATAAATTCTCTAGTAAATATTCCTTCCTCTCCTAACCAAACTAAAGATTCCTTTTCCTCACCTTCTTCTCCTTCTAACACCCAAACTTAAAATATCATTTTTTTCTCCTCCACCCAACATCCAAACTGCAATAACTCTATCTCTTGTAAAATCTAAACCAATCTCCACTTCTCCAACTGTACAAATTCCTAAACAAACCATTTCTTCAAACCTATCCTCTACCCCTCTAACCTCTCTATTTAGAGAAGTTCCTAACACTAAAAACTCTGCTCAGCATGGAAAAGTAAGTGATTATGGTACTAAGGCAAATTTTATAGCCATTAAAGTACCTAAGTCAAGGAGCAAACAAGTCCAAGAGGACTTGGCTGATTCAGCTATCTTGGCACAAATTAGAGAGTTGGCTAGGAAGAAATTCCCCACACTCAAGTCTGATGCTGAGTTGGATGAGGTAATAAGCAAAATGTAACTTACCCAGGAATTGGCTGACTTATCCACAAAGACAAAGGCTAAGCTCCCTGAGTTTGATGAACATTCAAGCATACCTTCTGAATCTATCTACTTTGAAGATTTTGAAAAAATTCAAGGTAGTTTATTTCGGATTCATAACCATTTACCGAAGGAGAGCACCAAAAGCCTGGTGGATAAGATGGCTCTGATCTTAACCTGCATATTAGATTCTGTAGCTTAACTGAGTGTAGCTGTTACATATATCCCCACGTCTACTGCTCTCGCTAATGCGGTAGAAGGAAAGATAAAGGGTAGTATAGATGTTGTAGTTGAGTAGCTTGAATTCTGCTATGGAAACTCAAGTTAAACCATTTCATAAGTTTGGTGAAGAACGGGCCAAAATAAAGAAAAGTATAGATCGCAAGATTGAGAATGTGTTGAAAGAGGTGGAGATAACCAAAGACATAGGGCATAGTATGGTGAAACTATTAGAAAGCATGTCCAAGGTTATAGTCAATTACGACACCAAGATTGATAAGATGATTGATAAGTGTATAATTACACTTATTATTATATAAATTTTATACAATAAACAATATAGTTTTAGTCATTTTTACACTTCATATAAAAGATTTCACGTGGTATATAATTGTTTTTGATGAAAATGCAGATACTAGGTAAATCTTGGGAGTAAAATGATCAAAAGTGGAATTCTATGAAAAAAGAGTGAAAAAGGTGTAGAAAGATATGTGGAACTTAAAGATTGGGCTTAGGATCGAAGCTGTCCAAGATCGGTGAAGTTACAAGGAGATTTCTGAAGAAAACTTAATTCATGGTCGTGACAATACCTCGCGGTCACGACCCGTTCACTTCAGAAATAGAAATCTTCCAATCAAAGGTTCACGGTCACGACATGTACATCACGGTCACGACATGGATGGTTTTCTGGTATTATCTTCTTAACTACCAACCGCTAGATAAGCATGATCAATTGCCATCAACTGCCAATGAAAAGACACTTATCAGGAGTCAACCAATCGTGAAAAGGTGCCTATCCATTGTGGATTGAATCAAAGCCTCTCAACCAATCACATTAAAGAGATGCAATCTTTCACCAATGGATGTGACTCTTCATTTAGATAGATGCAACCCTTCGAACTCTATAAATAGGCTTCATTTCCTCACAAATTTCGAGCATCATAGTGCAGTGAGAGAGAGGGAAAATATTAGAGTGCATGAGAGAGATGTAGTGTGTGAATAGATAGAGAGTTCGCTACATTCTTAAGTGTTAGCGAGAAAATGTTTAAGTGATTCGAATCCTTGTTTCGATCACTAGATTTCTCTATATTGTCGAGTGATTGTTGTATAAGTGTACATGCAAATCACTTATCAATAAATGTTTTCTTTAATATTCATTTGTTCGATATTCGCAAAGAATAGCATCCTAGAGGAGGTTTTGTACGGGCCGAGACCGAATTCAAAGCAGACGCAGGAATTGCCGGGAATTGACGACTCCCATGAAAGACTGGATACGGTTTGATCAACTTTAGCTTTCACTTGCATACCTTACAACTTTGCTTTTCTTTCTACTTATACCTTCTATTTCGAAGTTTATGATATGTCTATGTGTCATAATGCGTATTTCATGCTAAGTCTTTTATGTTAATCAAGTTATATGTGTTGGCATTAATTTTAAGAGTAGTTTCGGGGTTAACAATATCGTGTATAATCATTGGATCTGTGATATAATGCTGTTTAGTGAGCCAACATTTTTGGAATGGTAACTTGCTAAATGTGGCTATGTGAGAGTGACCTGTACTAAGCATAGTATTGATATTGTCCAGGTTTATATGATAGTCTTAACTTGTTTGTGCTAGATCTAGAAAAGTAATTTCATGTGTTGCTCAGTGGCAAATAATTGAACATTTGAGTATTTATAACCGACTCTATTAGATTGGTTTAGTGAATCATAACATCTTTGTTTATCTTGCATGTTTTCTCTGCTTTCCTTATTTCGTAGGGAAAATCTATATATTTAGATTCTCTAATCTTTCATACCTATATTTACTCATTCTTCATTCTAACCCTCCTATCCAAAAAATATCAATACATATTATTTTCTTTATCCTTTTTCCCTATTTGATCTTTAGAGATATTCCTTCCTTGTGGGATCGATATCTTTTAAAACTACATCGCAACTATATACTTGCAGTTATCATCATTTTTCTATTTGATAAGAGGTATTGACAACACCTACATTTTTCGTGAACAAGTTTTTGGCGCCATTGATATATAGCCAAACTCTTTGCGTAAAAATTATTAAACTTATCAGTAGAAAAGTGGCGAACATATTCCTTATTTTATTTCAAGAGAAAAGGGCGCTAAAATTATTATAGATTCCGGTAATCCTCACAACATTAAACGTAGCTGTCAGATTTTCCTTTTTTAGAATCAGAAGATCAGGAATAATCCCGTGGATTGAGTCGCATATCAAAGATCTCTACGCACATCTTGCAACGTCATCAAAGTCATCCAACAGAAAGAGGCCACATTGCTTGAAGCGTAAATCTCTCAAAGATTCAGATTGATTGCAGAGAAATGAAGATTTTGGAAATAGAAGCAAATCGCATCACAACGTTCAATTCCTATTTCTAAATATCCTCAAATCTATCTCCAACGGGAAGATTCAAAAGAGTAATGGAAATAAGGAATTGAAGTTCTACATTATCCTAAAAGCTTGCAACAGCTACTTCTTAGACATTCGCAATATAAATAGAAGACCAAACTAGACGTTCAACCTTGGTGAATCACCTTGAATTTCCTAAGAGCAAAGCCTTGCGAAACTCTTCTCAGCTTTAAGAAATTCATCTACAAATAAGTTCTTGTCATATCTTTTTGTTATAGAGAGATAAAGTTTTTGAATAACATTGTAAGGATTCAACGCACTATAAGTTGATTTCAATTTGATATTTTTATCATTCTTGAGTGACAGTTTGGGAAGGGTACCTAAACTGAGTTTGAGCGGCAGTTAGAAAGGAGGAACTTTCTGTGACAGAGTATACCCATAGTAAAGGCTTCTTCACCTAATTGATGGAAAAAACCACTAGTGGATTAAAGATCGGAGACGGTATCCGGGGACTGAAGGTAGGCTAGGGGCCGTACTAGGATATAATCTCAGGTGTAATCATTCTATCTTTTAAGCTATTAGCTCTTTTAGCTCACTTCACTTTCCTCTCTATTACTCTTATTTTTGCGTGCTACCCAACTCAAACTGTGTAATAGGTTACTCAGTTAAAAGGTTGAAGGTAGAATACGCAAGCAGTGCTGAGTAAATCTTTGAACTCAGCACGCACACTTAGTATACACAGTAAAGCTGCATTGAGTTATATTAAAAGATAAAAAGTGATCTAAGTAACTCAGTTAACGCATTCACCCCCTCCTCTGCTATTTTTATTTGCCCGTTTACGGACCAACAAATCTTTTTACTACTAGTTTCCTTTCCCAACTAGAACGACTTTATGAAATGACTCGAGCAATTACTGATGTTGAAGTCAATTATGCTTAATTAAGCTTGGGAATAGGCAATGGAGCTCTAAATAACAAAATTTTCAATTATATTACAAAAATAAGATACAGTCAAAAGACAAGTTAGGAATCATTCAAACCTTGTCCCTTCTCTACTAATTTGATCTTAAAGATTCAACAAATCATTCGTAGAAAAAAATTTTCAATTACATGTAGTGAAGTGAAGTAAAGAAATGGAGAAATAGAACATATGGTGGGGATGGAACTGACGATAGTTGCCTTAGTTCCAGCAAGAAAACCTTTTGCAGATTTCCGATTCAAATACAAAGAAAGAGTTAGCCAACTATAATTCAAACTCATCAGAATAATCTGTGTAAAAATGGTAACCGACACAAAAAAACTAAAATCCAACAAAATGACCTTGAGTACAACGTGTAATTAAACCTATGGTTGTTGCTACTCATTGATTGCACCCATAAATCACAATTTGAAAATCTGACGAACACTCAGAACAACAAATGAGCGACGCCGGTACAGAGGAAGAGGCGGAAGCCTGAGGGAGACGAGTGAGAGAAGATGTGGAGTTGGATACTAAAAGATTTGGTGATGTGATTGCAATTTGGGGGAATCGTAGGGTTTGATCCAAAAGAAAATAGAAATTTTGAAGTGGATGGAATTTTTCCATCACCTTTTTTCAAATTCTTTTTATCATTAATGATAAAAATTGAAGAAACAAACAATAAACTATCTATGATATGATAAAATACAATAGTAATTTTTAAACAAAAGTCGGTGGGTAAATGAATATTTACAAACTAGGTTTATAATAAATTATCAACAAAAATTGGACAGATTAAAATGAATAATCAATCTAATTTTAAATAGAAGACCAAAGCAGACGTTCAACCTTGGTGAATCACCTTGAATTTCCTAAGAGCAAAGCATTGCGAAAATCTTCTCAGCTTTAAGAAATTCATCTACAAGTAATCTGCAAACAAGTTCTTGTCATATTTGTTTGTTATAGAGAGATTCAGTTTTTCAATAACATTGTAAAGATTCAACGCATTATAAGTTGAATTCAGTTCGATATTTTTATCATTCTTGAGTGACAGTTTGGGAAGGGTACCTAAACTGAGTTTGAGCGGTAATTAGAAGGGAGGAACTTTATGTAATAGAGTCTACCCATTGTAAAGGCTTCTCCGCCAAATTGAAGGAATGAACCACTAGTGGATTAAAGCTCGGAGACGGTATCCGGGGACTAGAGGTAGGCTAGGGGCCGAACCAGGATAAAATCTCAGGTGTACTCATTTTATCTTTTAAGCTATTAGCTCTTTTAGCTCACTTCACTTTCCTCTCTATTACTCTTGTTTTTGCGTGCTACCCAACTCAAACTGAGTAATAGATAACTCAGTTAAAAGGTTAAAGGTAGACTACGCAAGCGTTGCTGAGTAAATCTTTGAACTCAGCACGCACACTCAGTATACACAGTAAAACTGCATTGAGTTATATTAAAAGATAAAAAGTGATCTAATTAACTCTGTTAACGCATTCACCCCCTCCTCTGCTATTTTTATTAGCCCGTTTATGGACCAACAAATCATTTTACTACTAGTTTACTTTCCCAACTAGAACGACTTTATGAAATGACTCGAGCAATTATTGATGTTGAAGTCAATTGTGCTTAATTAAGCTTGGGAATGGGCAACGAAGCTCTAAATAACAAAATTTTCAATCATATTAAAAATACAAGATGCAGTCAAAAAACGAGTTAGCAATCATTCAAACCTTGTCCCTTCTCTACTAATTTGATCTTAAAGATTCAACAAATCATTCGTAGAAAAAAATTTTCAATTACATATAGTGAAGTGAAGTAAAGAAATGGAGAAATAGAACATATGGTGGGGATGGTACTAACGATAGTTGCCTTAGTTCCATCAAGAAAACCTTCAGCAGATTCCTACTCAAATACAAAGAAAGAGTTAGCCAACTATAATTAAAACTCATCGGAATAATCTGTGTTAAAATTGTAACTGACACTAAAAAACTAAAATCCAACAAAAGTACCTTGAGTACAACGTGTAATTAAACCTATGGTTGTTACTCCTCATTGATTGCACCCATGTATCGCAATTTGAAAATCCGATGAACACTTAGAACAACAAATGAGCGGCGCCGGTACAGAGGAAGAGGTGGAAACCTGAGGGAGATGAGTGAAAGAAGATGTGGAGTTGGATACTACAAGATTTGGTGATGTTACTGCAATTTGGGGGAATCGTAGGGTTTGATCCAGAATAAAACTGAAATTTTGAAATGGATGGAATTTTTCCATCACCTTTTTTCACATTATTTTTTATCATTAATGATAAAAATTGAAGAAACAAATATTAAACTATCTATGATATGATAAAATACAATAGTAATTTTTACACAAAAGTCGGTCGGTTAATGAATATTTACAAACTAGGTTTATAATAAATTATCAACGAAAATTGGACAGATTAAAATGGATAATCGATCTAATTTTAAATAGAAGCCCAAAGCAGACGTTCAACCTTGGTGAATCACCTTGAATTTCCTAAGAGTAAAGCATTGCGAAAATCTTCTCAGCTTTAAGAAATTCATCTATATGTAATCTGCAAATATGTACTTGTCATATCTGTTTGTTATAGAGAGATTCAGTTTTTGAATAACATTATAAAGATTCAACTCAATATAAGTTGAATTCAGTTTGATATTTTTATCATTATTGAGTGACAGTTTGGGAAAGGTGCCTAAACTGAGTTTGAGCGGTAATTAGATGGGAGGAACATTCCATAATAGAGTCTACCCATTGTAAAGGCTTCTCCGCCCAATTGAAAGAACGAACCACTAGTGGATTAAAGCTCGGAGACGGTATCCGGGGACTAGAGGTAGGCTAGGGGCCAAACCAGGATAAAATCTCAAGTGTACTCATTTTGTCTTTTAAGCTATTAGCTCTTTTAGCTCACTTCACTTTCCTCTCTATTACTCTTGTTTTTGCGTGCTACCCAACTCAAACTGAGTAATAGATTACTCAGTTAAAAGGTTGAAGGTAGATTACACAAGCGGTGCTGAGTAAATCTTTGAACTCACCATGCACACTCAATACACATAGTAAAATTGCACTGAGTTATATTAAAAGACCAAAAGTGATCTAAGTAACTCAGTTAACGCATTCACTCCCCTCTACTGTTGTTATTAGCCCGTTTAAAGACCAACAAATCTTTTTACTATTAGTTTCCTTTCCCAACAAGAACGACTTTATGAAATGACTCGAGCAATTACTGATGTTGAAGTCAATTGTGCTTAATTACGCTTAGGAATGGACAATGGAGCTCTCAATAGCAAAATTTTAAATTATATTACAAAAATAAGATGTAGTCAAGCAAATGAGTTAGCAATCATTCAAACCTTGTCCCTTCTCTACTAATTTGATCTTAAAGATTCAACAAATCATTCGTAGAAAAAAATTTTCAATTACATGTAGCGAATGGAAGTAAAGAAATGGAGAAATAGAAAATACGGTGGGGATGGTACTAACGATAGTTTCGTTAGTTCCAGCAAGAAAACCTTCTGCAGATTTCCGATTCAAATACAAAGAAAGTGTTAGCCAACTATAATTCAAACTCATTGGAATAATCTGTGTAAAAATGGTAACTAACATAAAAAAAAACTAAAATCCAACAAAAGGACCTTGAGTACAACGTTTAATTAAACCTATGGTTGTTGCTACTCATTGATTGCACCCATAAATCACAATTTGTAAATCTGACGTACACTCAGAACAACAAATGAGCGGCTCCGGTACAGAGGAAGAGGCGAAAGCCTTAGGGAGATGAGTGAGAGAAGATGTGGAGTTGGATACTACATGATTTGGGTGATGTGACTGCAATTTTCGGGAATCGTAGGGTTTGATCCAAAACAAAATTGAAAATTTGAAATGGATGGAATTTTTCCCTCGTTTTTTTCAAATTCTTTTTATCATTAATGATAAAAATTGAAGAAACAAATAATAAACTATCTATTATATGATAAAATACAATAGTAATTTTTACACAAAAGTCGGTGGGTTAATGAATATTTACAAACTAGATTTATAATAAATTATCAACGACAATTTGACTGATTAAAATGGATAATCGATCCAATTTTAAATAGGAGACCTAAGCAGACATTCAACCTTGGTGAATAACCTTGAATTTCCTAAGAGCAAAGCATTGCGAAAATCTTCTCCAGCTTTAAGAAATTCATCTGCAAGTAATCTGCAAACAAGTTCTTGTCATATTTATTTGTTACAGAGAGATTCAGTTTTTGAATAACATTGTAAAGATTCAACGCATTATAAGTTGAATTCAGTTCGATATTTTTATCATTCTTGAGTGATAGTTTGGGAAGGGTACCTAAATTGAGTTTGAGCGGTAATTAGATGGGAGGAACTTTCTGTAATAGAGTCTACCCATTGTAAAGGCTTCTCCGCCTAATTGAAGGAATGAACCAATAGTGGATTAAAGCTCGGTGACGGTATCCGGGGACTAGAGGTAGGCTAGGGGCCGAACCAGTATAAAATCTCAAGTGCACTCATTTTGTCTTTTAAGCTATTAGATCTTTTAGCTCACTTAACTTTCCTCTCTATTACTCTTGTTTTTGCATGCTACCCAACTCAAACTGAGTAATAGATTACTGAGTTAAAAGGTTGAAGGTAGACTACGCAATCGGTGCTGAGTAAATCTTTTAACTCACTATGCACACTCAGTATACACAGTAAAATTACACTGAGTTATTTTAAAAGATAAAAAGTGATCTAAGTAACTCAGTTAACGCATTCACCCCCCCCTCTGCTATTGTTATTATCCCATTTACGGACAAACAAATCTTTTTACTACTAGTTTCCTTTCCCAACTGGAACAACTTTATGAAATGACTCGAGCAATTACTGATGTTGAAGTCAATTTTGCTTAATTAAGCTTGGGAATGGGCAATTGAACTCTCAGTAGCAAAATTTTAAATTATATTAAAACAATAAGATGTAGTCAAGCAAACGAGTTCGCAATTAGTCAAACCTTATCCCATCTCTACTAATTTGATCTTACAGATTCAACAAATCATTAGTAGAAAAAAATTTTCAATTACATGTAGTGAAGTGAAGTACAGAAATTGAGAAATAGAACATATGGTGGGGATGGTATTGACGATAGTTTCGTTAGTTCCAGCAAGAAAACCTTTTGCAGATTTTTGATTCAAATACAAAAAAAGAGTTAGCCAACTATAATTCAAACTCATCGGAATAATTTGTGTAAAAATGGTAGCTAATAAAAAAAAACTAAAATCCAACAAAAGGACCTTGAGTACAAAGTTTAATTAAACCTATGGTTGTTGCTACTCATTGATTACACCCTTAAATCGCAATTTGAAAATCTGACGAACACTGAGAACAACAAATGAGCAGCGCTGGTACAGAGGAAGAGGCGGAAGCCTTAGGGAGATGAGTGAGAGAAGATGTGGAGTTGGATACTACATGATTTGGGTGATGTGACTGCAATTTTTGGGAAACGTAGGGTTTGATCCAAAACAAAATTAAAAATTTGAAATGGATGGAATTGTTCCCTCGTCTTTTTTCAAATTCTTTTTATCGTTAATGATAAAAATTGAAGAAACAAATAATAAACTATCTATTATATGATAAAATACAATACTAATTTTTACACAAAAGTCGGTGGGTTAATGAATATTTACAAACTAGATTTATAATAAATTATCAACGAAAATTGGACTGATTAAAATGGATAATCGATCCAATTTTAAATAGAAGACCAAAGCAGATGTTCAACCTTGGTGAATAACCTTGAATTTCCTAAGAGCAAAGCATTGCGAAAATCTTCTCAGCTTTAAGAAATTCATCTGCAAGTAATCTGCAAACAAGTTCTTGTCATATCTTTTTTTTATAGAGAGATTTAGTTTTTGAATAACATTGTAAAGATTCAACACATTATAAGTTGCATTCAGTTCGATATTTTTATCATTCTTGAGTGATAGTTTGGGAAGGGTTACTAAACTGAGTTTGAGCGGTAATTAGAAGGGAGGAACTTTCTGTAATAGAGTCTACCCATTGTAAAGGCATCTCCGCCTAATTGAAGGAACGAACCACTAGTGGATTAAAGCTCAGAGATGGTATACGGGAACTAGAGGTAGGCTAGGGGCCGAACCAGGATAAAATCTCAGGTGTACTCATTTTATCTTTTAAGCTATTGGCTCTTTTAGCTCACTTCACTTTCCTCTCTATTACTCTTGTTTTTGTGCACTACCCAACTCAAACTAAGTAATAGATTACTCAATTAAAAGGTTAAAGGTAGACTACGCAAGCGGTGCTGAGTAAATCTTTGAACTCACCATGCACACTCAGTATACATTGTAAAATTACACTGAGTTATTTTAAAAGACAAAAAGTGATCTAAGTAACTCACTTAACGTGTTCACCCCCCCTCTGCTATTGTTATTAGCCCGTTTACGGACCAACAAATATTTTTACTACTAGTTTCCTTTCCCAACTAGAACGACTTTATGAAATGACTCGAACAATTACTGATGTTGAAGTCAATTGTGCTTAATTAAGCTTGGGAATGGGCAATGGAGCTCTCAATAGCAAAATTTTAAATTATATTACAAAAATAAGAAGTAGTCAAGCAAACGAGTTAGCAATAATTCAAACCTTGCCCCTACTCTACTAATTTGACCTTAAAGATTCAACAAATCATTCGTAGAAAAAAATTTTCAATTACATGTAGCGAAGTGAAGTAAAGAAATGGAGAAATAGAAAATACGGTTGGGATGGTACTAACGATAGTTTCGTTAGTTCTAGCAAGAAAACCTTCTGCATTTTTTCGATTCAAATACAAAGAAAGTGTTAGCCAACTATAATTAAAACTCATTGGAATAATCTGTGTAAAAATGGTAACTAACAAAGAAAAAAACTAAAATCCAACAAAAGGACCTTGAGTATGACGTTTAATTAAACCTATGGTTGTCGCTACTCATTGATTGCACCCATAAATCGCAATTTGAAAATCTGACGAACACTCAGAACAACAAATGAGCGGTGTCGGTACAGAGGAAGAGGCGGAAGCCTGAGGGAGATGAGTGAGAGAAGATGTGGAGTTGGATACTACATGATTTGGGTGATGTGACTGCAATTTTTGGGAATCATAGGGTTTGATTCAAAAATAAATTTAAAATTTGAAATGGATAGAATTGTTCCCTCATCTTTTTTCAAATTCTTTTTATCGTTAATGATAAAAATTGAGAAACAAATAATAAACTATCTATTATATGATAAAATACAATAATAATTTTTACACAAAAGTCGGTGGGTTAATAAATATTTACAAACTTGATTTATAATAAATTATGAATGAAAATTGGACTGATTAAAATAGATAATCGATCCAATTTTAAATAGAAGACCAAAGCAGACGTTCAACCTTGGTGAATAACCTTGAAGTTCTAAGAACAAAGCATTGCGAAAATCTTCTCAGTTTTAAGAAATTCATCTGCAAGTAATCTGCAAACAAGTTCTTGTCATATCTGTTT
>CATIWQ010086368.1:0-16145 GCA_949673415.1 Euphorbia schlechtendalii | reverse complement strand
TTCGTGAAAACTTTGACGCATGCCTTTTATAGTCATATCATGTTTATCATACTCTAAAAGGTCCATAGGGGATTTTAAGATCAAAGTTGAGTTACACCCACAGATTTCCGAGATCGAAATTTTGTGAAAACTTTGACGCATGCCATTTATGGTCATATCATTTTTATAACACTCTAAAATGGTAAATAGGTTGATTTTAAGGTAAACGTTGAAAAAACACCCACCGATTTCCGGATCGAAATTTCGTGAAAACATTGACGCATGCCTTTCATGGTCATGTCATGTTTATCGCACTCTAAAATGGGCCAAATGTCGATTTTAAGGTCAACGTTGAAAAAGTACCCACAGATTTCCATGATCGAAATTTCGTGAAATCTTTGACGCATGTCTTTTATGGGCAGATCATGTTTATCACACTCTAAAATGGTCCAAAGGTCGATTTTAAGGTCAACGTTGAAATAACGCCCACCGTTTTTCAGGATTGAAATTTCGTGAAAACATTGACGCATGACTTTTATGGTCATAAGTTTATCACACTCTAAAATGGTCCAAGTTCGATTTTAAGGTCAACGTTGACATAACTCAAACAGATTTCCAAGATCGAAATTTCTTGAAAACTTTGACGCATGCCTATTGTGGTCAAAACATGTTTATCACACTCTAAAATGGTCCAAATGTCAATTTTAAGGTCAACATTAAAAAAATTCGCACGGATTTCCGTTATTGAAATTTCATGAAAACTTTGACACATGCCTTTTATGGTCATGTCATGTTTATCATACTTTAAAATGGTCCAAAGATCGATTTTAAGGTCAACGTTGAACTAACTCCAACCGATTTCCGGGATCGAAATTTCGTGAAAACTTTGACGCATGCTTTTGTGGTCATATCATGTTTATAACACTCTAAAATGGTCCATAGTTCGATTTTAAGGTTAACGTTGAAAAAAAACCCACCTATTTCCGGCACCGAAATTTCGTGAAAATATTGACTCATGCCTTTTATGGTCATGTCATGTTTATCACACTCTAAAATGGTCCAAAGGTCGATTTTAAGATCAACGTTTAAATAACTCCCACTGATTTCCGGGATCAAAATTTCGTGAAAACTTTGACGCATGCTTTTAATGGTCATATCATGTTTATCACACTCTAAAATGGTCCAAAGGTCGATTTTAAGGACAACGTTGAAATAACTCCCACCATTTTCCAGGATCGAAATGTTGTGAAAACTTTGACGTATGTCTTTTATGGTCATATCATGTTTATCCACTCTTAAATGTTACAAAGGTCGATTTTAAGGTCAACGTTGAAATAACCCCCACCGATTTCCAGGATCGAAATTTTGTAAAAACTTTGACGCATGCCTTTTATGGTCATGTCATGTTTATCACAATCTAAAATGGTCCAAAGATCTATTTTAAGGTCAATGTTGAAAAAATGCTCACCGATTTCCGGGATCGAAATTTCGTAAAAACTTTGACACTTGCCTTTTATAGTCATATCAAGTTTGTCACACTCTAAAATTTTCCAAAGGCCGATTATAAGGTCAACGTTGAAAGAAATCCCACCTAATTCCGAGATCGAAATTTCGTAAAAACTTTGAAGCATTTCTTTTATGGTCATATCATGTTTATCACACTCTGAAATGGTCCAAATGTAGATTTTAAGGTCAACGTTGAAATAACTCCCACTGATTTCTGGGATCGAAATTTCGTGAAAACTTTGACGCATGCCTTTTATGGTTATATCATGTTTGTCACACTCTAAAATGGTCCAAACGCCGATTTTAAGATGAGCGTTGAAAGAAATCCCACCGATTTCCGGGATCGAAACTTCGTGAAAATTTAGACGCATGCCTTTTATACTCATACCATGTTTATCACACTTTAAAATTGTTCAAATGTCAATTTTAAGGTCAACGTTGAAAAAACACCCCCCGATTTCCGGGTTCGAAATTTCGTGAAAACTTTGACGCATGCCTTTTATGGTTATACCATGTTTAACAAACTCTAAAATAATCCAAATGTCAATTCTAATGTCAACATTAAAAAACTGCCACGGATTTCCTTTATCGAAATTTCGTGAAAATTTTGACAAATGCATTTTATGATCAGGTCATATTTCTCTAATGGTTGAAAGATTGATTTTAAGGTCAACGTTGAAATAACTCCCATGGATTTCGGGGATCAAAATTTCATGACGCATGCCTTTTATGGTCATATCATGTTTATCACACTCTAAAATGATCCAAAGGTCGATTTGAAGGTCAACGTTGAAATAACTCCCACCGATTTCCGGGGCCGAAATTTCCTGAAAACTTTGATGCATGCCTTTTATGGTCATATCATGTTTATCACACTCAAAAATGGTCCAAAGATCGATTTTAAGGTCAACGTTGAAATAACTACCACCGATTTCCGGGATCGAAATTTCGTGAAAACTTTTACAAATGCCTTTTATGATCATATCATGTTTATCACTTTCTAAAATTGTCCAAATGTCGATTTTAAGGTCAACTTTGAAATAACTCCCACCGATTTCCGGGATCAAAATTACGTGAAAAATTTAACGCATGCCTTTTATGATCATGTCATGTTTATCACACTATAAAATAGTCCAAAGTTCAATTTTCAGGTCAACGTTGAAAAAACACCAACCGATTTCCGGGATCGATATTTCGTGAAAACTTTGATGCATGCCTCTTATGGTCCTATCATGTTTATCACACTCTAAAATTGTCCAAATGTAGATTTTAAGGTCAATGATTAAAAAACACCCTCCGATTTCCGGGATTGGTATTTCGTAAAATCTTTGACCCATGCATTTTGTTATCATATCTTGTTTATCACATTCTAAAATAGTCCAAATGTCAATTTCAAGGTCAACATTAAAAAAACTCGCACGTATTTCCAGTATCGAAATTTCGTGAAAACTTTGATGCATGCCTTTTATGGTTATGTCATGTTTATCACACTCTAAAATGGTCCAAAGGTCGATTTTAAGGTCAAAGTTTAAATAACTCCCACCAATTTCCACGATGGAAATTTAGTGAAAACTTTGACGCATGCCTTTTATACTCATATCAAGTTTATCACACTCTAAAATGGTCCAAAGGTCTATTATAAGGCCAACGTTGAAAAAACACCCACCGATTTCCAAGATCGAAATTTCGTGAAAACTTTGACGCATGCCTTTTATAGTCATATCATGTTTATCACACTCTAAAATGGTCCAAAGTTCGATTTAAAGGTCAACGTAGAAATAACTCCCACAGATTTTCGGTACCGAAATTTCGTGAAAACTTTCACGCATGCCTTTGATGGTTATGTCAAGTTTATCACACTCTAAAATGGTCAAATGTTAACTCTTATGTAAGCAATAAAAAAGTTCGCATGGATTTCCGGTATCGAAATTTCTTGAAAAATTTGACGCTCGCCTTTTATGGTCGTGTCATGTTTATCACACTCTGTAATGGTCCAAAGATAGATTTTAAGGTCAACGCTGAAATAAATCCCACGGATTTCTTAGATCGAAATTTCGTGAAAACTTTGACGCTTGCCTTTAATGGTCATATCATGTTTATCACACTTTAAAATGGTCCAAAGTCGATTTTAATGTCAACGTTGTAATAACTCCCATTGATTTCCGGGATCGAAATTTCGTGAAAACTTTGACGCATACCTATTATGGTCATATCGTGTTTATCACACACTAAAATGGTCAAAAGGCCGATTTTAAGGTCAACGTTGAAATATCTCCCATCGATTTCCGGGATCGAAATTTCGTGAAAACTTTGACGCATGCTTTTTATGGTCATATCATGTTTATCACACTCGAAAATGGTACAAAGGTCGATTTTAAGGTCAACGCTAAAAAAACATCCATCGATTAACGGGATAAAAATTTCGTGAAATCTTTTACCCATGCCTTTTATGGTTATATCATGTTTATCACACTTTAAAATGGTCCAATGGTCGATTTTAAGGTCAACGTTGAAAAAATACCCACCGATTTCCGGGATCGAAATTTCTAGAAAACTTTTACGCTTGCTTTTTATGGTCATATCAAGTTTATCACACTCTAAAATGATCCAAATGTCAAATTTAAGGTCAACATTAAAAAACTCGCACGGATTTCCGGTATCGAAATTTCGTGAAAACTTTGACGCATGTCTTTTATGGTCATGTCATGTTTATCACACTCTAAAATGGTCCAAAGATCGATTTTATGGTCAACGTTGAAAGAAAATCCACCGATTTACGGGATCGAATTTTCGTGAAAACTTTGACGCTTGCCTTTTATGGTCATATCATGTTTGTCACACTCTAAAATGGTCCATAGGCTGATTTTCAGGTCAACGTTGAATGAAATCCCACCGATTTCCGGGATCGAAATTTCGTGAAAACTTTAACGCTTGCCTTTTATGGTCATATCATATTTGTCACACTCTAAAATGGTCCATAGGCTGATTTTAAGGTCAACGTTGAAAGAAATCCCACCGATTTCCGGGATAGAAATTTCATGAAAACTTTGACGCTTGCCTTTTATGGTCATATCATGTTTATCACACTCTAAAAGGGTCCATAGGCCGATTTTAAGGTCAACGTTGAAAGAAATCCCACCGATTTCCAGGATCGAAATTTCGTGAAAACTTTGACCCATTTCATTTATGGTTATATCATGTTTATCACACTCTAAAATGGTCAAAATGTAGATTTTAAGGTCAACGTTGTAAAAACACCCACCGATTTCCGGGATCGATATTTCGTAAAAACTTTGACGCATGCATTTTGTTGTCATATCTTGCTTATCACATTCTTAAATGGTCCAAATGTCAATTTTAAGGTCAACAGTAAAAAAACACTCACCGATTTCTGGGATCGAAATTTCGTGAAAACTTTGACGGATGCTTTTTATTGTCATGTCATGTTTATCACAATCTAAAATGGTCTAAAGATCGATTTTAAGGACAACGTTGAAAAAACACCAACGGATTTCCAGGATCGAAATTTCGTGAAAACTTTGACGCTTGCCTTTTATGGTCAAATCATGTTTATCACACTCTAAAATGGTCCAATGATCGATTTTAAGGTCAGCGTTGGAATAACACCCACGGATTTCCGGGATCGAAATTTCGTGAAAACATTGACGCATGCCTTTTATGGTAATGTCATGTTTATCACACTCTAAAATGGTCCAATGATCGATTTTAAGGTCAACGTTGAAAAAACACCCACCAACTTTAACGCATGTTTTTTATGGTCATATCATGTTTATAACACTCAAAAATTGTCAATAGGTCGATTTTAAGGTAAAAGTTGAAAAAACACCTAACGTTTTCCGAGATCGAAATTTCATGAAAACATTGAGTCATTGCCTTCAAGGTCATATCATGTTTATAACACTCTAAAATGGTCCATAGGTCCATTTTAAGGTTAACGTTGAAAAAACACCCACGGATTTCCGGGATCTATATTTCGCGAAAACATTGATGCATGACTTTTATGGTCATATCATGTTTATCACGCTTTTAAATGGTCCAAAGGTCAATTTTAAGGTCAACGTTGAAATAACTCCCACCGATTTCCGGGATCAAAGTTTCGTGAAAACTTTGACGCATACCTTTTATGATCATATCATGTTTATCACACTCTAAAATCGTCCTAAGGATGATTTTAAGGTCAACGTTGAAATAACTCCCACCGATTTCCGGGATCAAGTCATGTTATGTTTATCACACTCTAAAATAGTTCAATGATCGATTTTAAGGTCATCGTTGAAAAAGCACACACAGATTTCCGGGATCAAAATTTCGTGAAAACTTTGACGCATGCCTTTTATGGTCATATCATGTTTATCACACTATAAAATGGTCCAAAGATCGATTTTAAGGTCCACGTTGAAAAAACTCCCACCGATTTCCGTGATCGAAATTTTGTGAAAACATTGACACATGCCTTTTATGGTCGTATCATGTTTATCACACTCTAAACTGGTTCAATGGTCTATTTTAAGGTCAACAGTGAAATAACTCACACCAATTTCCGGGATCGAAATTTTGTGAAAACTTTGACGCTTGCCTTTATGGTCATATCATGTTATGACACTCTAAAATGGTCCAAATGTCGATTGTAATGTCAACGTTGAAATAACTCCCACCGATTTCCGTGACTGAAATTTTGTGAAATCTTTGACGCATGCCTTTTATGGTCGTATCATGTTTATCACACTCTAAACTGGTCCAAATATCGATTTTAAGGACAACGTTGAAATAACTCCTACCGATTTCCGGGAACTAAATTTCGTGAAAACTTTGACGCATGCCTTTTAGGGTCATATCATGTTTATCACACTCTAAAATGGCAGAAAGGTCGATTTTAAGGTCAACGTTTACATAACTCCTACCGATTTCCGGGATCAAAATTTCGTGAAAACATTGACTTGTGCCATTTACCGTCTTGTCATGTTTATCACACTCTAAAATGGTCCAAAGATCGATTTTAAGGTCAAAGTTGAAAAAACACCAACCGATTTCCGGGATCGAAATTTCCGGAAAACTTTGACGCATGCCTTTTATGCTCATATTATGTTTATGACACTCTAAAATGGTCAAAAGGTCGATTTTAAGGTCAACGATGAAATAACTCTCACCAATTTCCGTGATCGCAATTTCGTGAAAACTTTGACGCATGTCTTTTATGGTCATATCATGTTTATCACACTCTAAAAGGGTCTAAAGGTCAATTTTAAGGTCAACGTTTAAATAACTCCCACCGATTTCTGGGATCGAAATTTCGTGAAAACTTTGATGCATGCCTTTTAGGGTCATATCATGTTTGTCACACTCTAAAATAGTCCATAGGTCGATTTTAAGGTCAACGTTGAAACAACTCCCACCGATTTCCGGGATCGAAATTTCGTGAAAACTTTGATGCATGTCTTTTATGGTCATATCCTGTTTATCACACTCTAAAATGGTCCAAAGATTGATTTGATGGTCAACGTTGAAATAACTTCAACTGATTTCCGGATCTAAATTTCGTGAAAACTTTGACGCATGTCTTTTATGGCCATATGATATTTATCACACTCTAAACTGGTCCAAAGATCGATTTTAAGGCCAACGTTGAAAAAACACCCACCGATTTCCTGGATCCAAATTTCGTGAAAACTTTGACGCATGTCTTTCATTGTCATATCATTTTTATCACACTCAAAAATAGTCCAAAGGTCGATTTTAAGGTCAACGTTGAAATAACTCCCACCGATTTCCGGGATCAAACTTTAGTGAATACTTTGATGCATGCCTTTTGTGGTCATATAATGTTTTTCACACTCTAAAATGATCCAAAGGTCGATTTTAAGGTCAACGTTGACGCATGCCTTTTATGGTCATATCATGTTTATCACACTCTAAAATGGTCCCAAGGTCGATTTTAAGGTCAACGTTTAAATAACTCCCACCGATTTCCGGGATTCAAATTTCGTGAAAACATTGACGCATGCGTTTTATGGTCATTTCATGTTTATCACTCTATAAAATGGTCAAGAGGTAGATTTTAAGGTCAATGTTGAAATAACTCCCTCCGATATCAGGGATCGAAATTTCGTGAAAACTCTGATGCATGCCTTTTATGATCATATCAAATTTATCACACTCTAAAATGGTCCAAAGGTCGATTTTAAGGTCAACGTTAAAAAAACACCCAACGATTTCCAGGATCTAAATTTCGGGAAAAGTTTGACGCATGCCTTTTGTTTTCGTGTCATGTTTATCATGTTTATCCACATTAAAAAAACTCGCATGGATTTCCGGTATCAATATTTCGTGAAAAGTTTGACACATGCCTTTTATGGTCATGTCATGTTTATCACACTCCGAAATGGTCCAAAATCGATTTTAAGTTCAATGTTGAAATAACTCCAACCGATTTCTGGGATCTAAATTTCGTCAAAACTTTAAAGCATGCCTTTTATGGTCATGTCATGTTTATCACACTCTAAAATGGTCCAAAGGTCGATTTTAAGGTCTACGATTAAAAACACCCACGGATTCCGGGATCGAAATTTCGTAAAAATTTGATGCATGCTTTTTATGGTCATATCATGTTTATCACACTCTAAAATGGTCCAAAGGTCGATTTTAAGGTCTACATTGAAATATCTCCCACCGATTTCCGGGATCGAAATTTTGTGAAAACTTTGATGCATGCCTTTTACGGTCATATCATGTTTTTCACACTCTAATATGGTCCAAAGGTCGATTTGAAGGTCAACATTGAAATAACTCCCACTGATTTCCGGGATCAAAATTTCATGAAATCATTGACGCATGAGTTTTATGGATATCTTGTTTATCACACTTTAAAATGGTCCAAAGATCGATTTTAACGTGAACTTTGATATCACTCCCACTGATTTCTTGTATCAAAATTTCGTGAAAACTTTGACGCATGCCTTTATGGTCATATCATGTTTCTCACACTCTAAAATGGTCCAAAGGTCGATTTTAAGGTCAATGTTGAAATAACTCCCACCGATTTTCGGGTTCGAAATTTTGTGAAATCTTTTACGCATTCCTTTATGGTCATATCATGTTTATCACACTCTAAAATGTTTCAAAGGTCGATTTTAAGGTCAACGTTGAAAAATCAACCACGATTTTCGGGATTGAAATTTTGTGAAATCTTTTACGCATTCCGTTATGGTCATATCATGTTTATCACACTCTCAAATGGTCCAAAGGTCGATTTTAAGGTTAACGTTGAAAAAACACCAACCGATTTTCGGGATCGAAATTTTGTGAAATCTTTGACGCATTCCTTTATGGTTATATCATGTTTATCACACTCAAAAATGGTCCAAAGGTCGATTTTAAGGTTAACGTTGAAAAACTACCCACGGGTTTCCTATATCAAAGTGTCGTGAAATCATTGACGCATGCCCTTCATGGTCATATCATGTTTATCAACTTCTAAAATGGTCCAAAGCTTTATTTTAAGGTCTACGATTAAAAACACCCACCGATTTCCGGGATCGAAATTTCGTGAAAATTTGATGCATGCTTTTTATGGTCATATCATGTTTATCACACTCTAAAATGGTCCAAAGGTCGATTTTAAGGTCAACATTGAAATATCTCCCACCGATTTCCGGGATCGAAATTTTGTGAAAACTTTGACACATGCCTTTTACGGTCATATCATGTTTATCACACTCTAATATGGTCCAAGGATCGATTTGAAGGTCAACAGTCAAATAACTCCCACCAATTTCCGGGATCAAAATTTCATGAAATCATTGACACATGAGTTTTATGGTCATATCTTGTTTATCACACTCTAAAATGATCCAAAGATCAATTTTAACATGAACTTGGAAATAACTCCCACCGATTTTCGGGATCGAAATTTCGTGAAAACTTTGACGCATGCCTTTAATGGTCATATCATTTTTGTCACACTCTAAAATGGTCTAAAGGTCGATTTTAAGGTCAATGTTGAAATAACCCCCATCGATTTCAGGGATCGAAATTTCGTGAAAACTTTTACGCATTGCTTTTATGGTATTATCATTTTTATCACACTCTAAAATGGTCCAAAGGTCGATTTTAAGTTCAACCTTGAAAAAACACCAACCGATTTTCGGGATCGAAATTTTGTGAAATCTTTTACGCATTCCTTTATGGTTATATCATGTTTATCACACTCTAAAATGGTCCAAAGGTTGATTTTAATGTCAAAGTTGAAAAAACACCCACTGATTTTCGGGATCGAAATTTTGTGAAATCTTTTACGCATTCCTATGTGTATCAGACTCTAAAATGGTCCAAAGGTCGATTTTAAGGTCAACGTTGAAAAAACACCCACGGATTTCCTGTATCAAAGTGTCGTGAAATCATTGACGCATGCCTTTTATGGTCATATCATGTTTATCACACTCTTAAATGGTCCAAATGTCAATTTTAAGGTCAATGATGAAATAATTCCCACCGATTTCCGGGATCGAAATGTCGTGAAAAATTTGATGGATGCATTTTATGGTCATATCATGCTTTCACACTCTAAATGGTCTAAAGGACGATTTTTTGGTCAATGATGAAAGAACTCCCGACGATTTCCGGGATCGATATTTCTTGAAAACTTTAAGGCATGTCTTATTTGGTCATATCATGTTTATCACACTCTAAAATGGTTCGAAGATCTATTTGAAGGTCAACGTTGAAAAAACACCCATCGATTTCTGAGATCGAAATTTCGTGAAAACTTTTACGGATGCCTTTTATGATCATATCATGTTTATCACACTCTAAAATGATACAAAGGTCGATTTTGAGGTCAACGTTGATAAAACACTCACCGATTTCCGAGATCGAAATGTGTTGAAAACTTTGACGCATGCCTTTTATGTTCATATCATGTTCATCACACTCTAAAATGGTTCAAATGTCAATTTTAAGGTTAACATTAAAAAAACTCGCACGGATTTCCGGTATCGAAATTTCGAGAAAATATTGAAGCATGCCTTTTATGTTCATGTCTTGTTTATCACACTCTAAAATAGTTCAAAGATCGATTTTAAGGTTAATGTTGAAAAAACACCCACCGATTTTTGGGATCAAAATTTCGTGAAAACTTTGACACATGCATTATGTGGTTATATCAAGTTTATCAAACTCTAAAATGGTTCGAAGATTGATTTTAAGGTCAACGTTGAAAACACACCCACTGATTTCAGGGATCGAAATTTCGTGAAAACTTTGACGCATGCCTTTTTTGGTCATATCATTTTTATTACACTCTAAAATGATCCAATGGGCGATTTCAATATCAACATTGAAAAAACACTCAACGATTTCCGGGATCGAAATTTCGTGAAAACTTTGACGCATGCCTTTTATGGTCATATCATGTTTATCACACTATAAAACGGTCCAAAGGTAGATTTTAATGTCAACGTTGAAAAAACACCGATCGATTTCCGGGATCGAAATTTCGGGAAAACTTTGGCGCATGCCTTTTTTGGTCATGTCATGTTTACCACACTCCAAAATGGTCCAAAGATCGATTTTAAGGTCATCGTTTAAAAAAATCCACCGTTTTCAGGGATCGATATTTCGTGAAAACTTTGACGCATGCGTTTTGTGGTCATTTGATGTTTAGCACACTCTTAAATAGTCCAAATGTCGATTTTAAGGTCTACATTAAAAAAACACCCACCATTTTTCGGGATAGAAATTTCCTAAAAACTTTGACGCATGCCTTTTTGGTCATATCATGTTTATCACACTCTGAAATGGTTCAAAGGTCGATTTTAAGGTCAACGTTGAAAAAACACTAACGATTTCCGGGATAGAAATTTCGTGAAAACTTTGACGCATGGCTTTTTTGGTCACATCATATTTATCACACTCTAAAATAGTACAAATGTCAATTTTAAGGTCAACATTAAAAAAACTTGCAAGGATTTCCGCTATCGAAATTTCATGAGAACTTTGTTGCATGCCTTTTATGTTCATATCATGTTTACAATGGTCTAAAAGACAATTTTAAGGTCAACGTTGTAAAAACACCCACTGATTTCCGGGATCGAAATTTCGTGAAAAATTTGACGTCTGCCTTTTATGGTCATGTCATGTTTATCACACTCTAAAAAGGACCAAATATCGATTTTAAGGTCAAAGATGAAAAAACACCCACCGATTTCTAGGATCGAAATTTCGTGAAGACTTTGCCGCATGTGTTTTGTAGTCATATCATGTTTATCACACTCTAAAATGGTTCGAAGATCAATTTTAAGGTCCAGGTTGAAAAAAAACCCACCGATTTCCAGGATCGAAGTTTCGTGAAAACTTTGACGCATGCCTTTTGTGGTCACATCATGTTTATCACACCCAAAAATGGTACAAATGTCAATTTTAAGGTCATCATTAAAAAAACTCGCACGAATTTCCGGTATCGAAATTTTCGTGAAAACTTTGTTGCATGCCTTTTTTGATCATGTCATGTTTATCACATTCTAAATTGGTCCAAAGATCGATTTTAAGGTCAACGTTGAAAAAACACCCACCGACTTCAGGGATCGAAATTTCGTGAAAACTTTTGTGCATGCCTTTTATGGTCATTTCATGTTTATCACACTTTAAAATGTTCCAAAGGTCAATTTTAAGGTCAACGTTGAGAAAACACCGACAGATTTTCGGGATTGAAATTTCGTGAAAACTTTGACGCATGCCTTTGGGGTCTTATCATGTTTATTACACTCTAAAATGGTCCAAATATCGATTTTAAGGTTAATGTTGATAAAACACCGACAGATTTCCGGGATCGAAATTTCGTGAAAATTTTGACGCATGCCTTTTGAGTTCATATCATGTTTATTACGCTTTAAAATGGTCCGAATGTCGATTTGAAGGTCAACGTGCAAATAATTCCTACCGATTTCCGGATCGATATTTGACGAAAACTTTGACGCATGCCTTTTGTTGTCATACCATGTTTATCACACTCTGAAATGATTCAAATATCAAATTTAAGATCAACATTAAAAAAACTGGCACGAATTTCCAGGATGGAAATTTTGTGAAAACTTTGACTCATGCCTTTTATGGTCATATCATGTTTATTACACTCTAAAATGGTCCAAAGATCGATTTTAAGGTCAACGTTGAAAACACACCCACCAATTTCAGGGATCGAAATTTCGTGAAAACTTTGACGCATGCCTTTTATCGTCATATCATGTTTATCATAATCTAAAATGGTCCGAAGGTCGATTTTAATGTCAACGTTGAAAAAACACCCATCGATTTACGGGTTCGAAATTTCATGAAAACTTTGACGCATGCCTTATGTGGTCATATCAAGTTTATCACACTCTAAAATGGTCCACAAGTAGAATTTAAGGTTAACATTAAAAAAAACTCGCACGGATTTCCGGTATCGAAATGTCGTGAAAACTTTAACGCATTTCTTTTCTGGTCATGTCATGTTTATCACATTCCAAAATTGTCCAAAGGCCGATTTTATGGTCAACGTTGAAATGACACCCACCGATTTCCGGCATCGAAATTTCGTGAAAATTTGACGCAAGCCTTTTGTGGTCATATCATGTTTATCACACTCTATATGGCCCAAATGTCAATTTTAAGGTCAAGATAAAAAAACACGCACGAATTTCCGATATCGAAATTTCGTGAAAACTTTGACGCATGCCTTTTTTGGTCATGTCATGTTTATCACACTCTAAAATGGTCGAAAGATCCGTTTTAAGGTCAACGTTGAAAAAACACCCATCGATTTCCTGGATCGATATTTCGTGAAAACTTTGACGCATGCCTTTTATGGTCATATCATGTTTATCACACTCTAAAATGGTCCAAAGGTCGATTTTAAGGTCAACGTTGTAAAAACATCCACCGATTTCCAGGATAGAAATTTCGTGAAAACTTTAACGCATGTATTTGTGGTCATGTCATGTTTATGACACTCTAAAAGGGACCAAAGATCGTTTTTTAGGTCAAATATGAAAAAACACCCTCAGATTTCAAGGATCGAAATTTCGTGAAATCTTTAACGCATGCGTTTTGTAGTCATATCATGTTTATCACACTCTAAAATTGTTCGAAGATCGATTTTAAGGTCAATGTTTAAAAAATACCCACCGATTTCCGGGATCGAAATTTCGTGAAAACTTTGACACATGCCTTTTGTGATTATATCATGTTTATCACTCTAAAATGGTTCAAATGTCAATTTTAATGTCAACATTAAAAACACTCGCTCGGATTTCCGGTATCGAAATTTCGTGAGAACTTTGTTGCATGCCTTTTATGATCATGTAATGTTTATCACTCTTTAAAATGGTCCAAAGATCGATTTTAAGGTCAACGTTGAAAAAACACCCACCGATTTCTGAGATCGAAATTTCATTAAAACTTTTATGCATGCGTTTTGTGGTCATATCATGTATATTACACTCTAAAATGGTTCAAAGATCGATTTTAAGGTCAACGTTGAAAACACACCCACAGATTTCAGGGATCGAAATTTCTTGAAAACTTTGGTGCATGCCTTTTATGGTCATATCATATTTATCAAACTCTAAAATGGTCCAAAGGTCAATTTTAAGGTCAACGTTGAGAAAACACCCACGTATTTCCGGGATTGAAATTTCGTGAAAACTTTTGACGCATGCCTTAATGGTCTTATCATGTTTTTTACACTCTAAAATGGTCCAAAGTTCGATTTTAAGGTTAACGTTGAAAAATCACCGACATATTTCCGGGATCGAAAATTCGTGAAAACTTTGACGCATGCCTTTTGTGGTCCTATCATGTTTATTACACTCTAAAATGGTCCGAAGGTCGATTTTAAGGACAACGTGGAAATAATTCCCACCGATTTCCGGGATTGATATTTGACGAAAACTTTGTCGCATGCCTTTTGTGGTCATACCATGTTTATCACACTCTGAAATGATCCAAATGTCAAATTTAAGATCAACATCAAAAAAACTGGCACGGATTTCTGGGATCAAAATTTCGTGAAAAGTTTGACTCATGCCGTTTATGGTCATATCATGTTTATCACACTCTAAAATGGTCCGAAGGTCGATTTTAAAGTCAACGTGGAAATAATTCTCACCGGTTTCCGGGATCGATATTTGACGAAAACTTTGACGCATGCCTTTTGTGGTCATATCATGTTTAGCACACTCTGAAATGATCAAAATGTCAAATTTAAGAACAACATTAAAAAAACTGGCACGGATTTCTGGGATCGAAATTTTGTGAAAACTTTGACTCATGCCTTTTATGGTCATATCATGTTTATCACTCTCTAAAATGGTCCAAAGATCGATTTTAAGGTCAACGTTGAAAACACACCCCCGAATTTCAGGGATCGAAATTTCGTGAAAACTTTGACGCATGCCTTTTATCGTCAGATCATTTTTATCACACTCTAAAATGGTCCGAAGGTCGATTTTAAGGTCAACGTTGAAAAAACAGCCATCGATTTCCGGGTTCGAAATTTCGTGAAAACTTTGAACCTTATGTGGTCATATCAAGTTTATCACACAATAAAATGGTCCACAGGTAGAATTTATGGTCAACATTTAAAAAATTCGGACGGATATCCGGTATCGAAATGTCGTGAAAACTTTAACGCATGCCTTTTCTGGCCATGTCATGTTTATCACACTCTAAAATGGTCCAAAGGTCGATTTTATGGTCAACATTGAAATGACACTCACCGATTTCCGGCATCGAAATTTCGTGAAAATTTGACACATGGCATTTGTGGCCATATCTTGTTTATCACACTCTAAAATGGTCCAAATGTCAATTTTAAGGTTAAGATAAAAAAAAACACGCACATTTTTCCGATATCGAAATTTTGTGAAAACTTTGACGCAGGTCAACGTGAAAAAAACACCCATCGATTTCCTGGATCGAAATTTCGTGAAAACTTTTACGCATACCTTTTATGGTCATATCATGTTTATCACACTCTAAAATGGTCCAAAGGTCGATTTTAAGATCAACTTTGTAAAAACACCCACCGATTTCCAGGATCGAAATTTCGTGAAAACTTTGACACATGCCTTTTATTGTCATGTCATGTTTATCACACTCTAAATGGGACCAAAAATCGATTTTAAGGTCAAAAATGAAAAAACACCCACCAATTTCCAGGATCGAAATTTCATGAAAACTTTAAAGCTTGCGTTTTGTAGTCATATCCAGTGCTAGCTATTAGAGGGAGCAGGATGAGCGACCGCTCAGGGCCTCAAGTTTTCAGGGGCCTCAAATATTTGATCGGGTTTAGTAGTAGTATAAACAAATTATATATATTTATACGTGTAGACTAATATCAATAAGGCAATTTGGCCCAGTGATAGGTTGTATCTCCTCATTTGGTTGCTAGTTCAAAACTTGAAGACCTCATTTATCCTTCTCTTTTCTGTTATTTTTTTTACAAAAATATATTTATTTTTGTTTAATATTCACAAGGTTTTAATATAAGAATGAAAATTATTGTTCAGATATTATTATTTACATTCAAACGAGACTATATTAAAGATTACATATTATTATTTATAATATCAAATATTTTAATTTAAACAATATTAATATTAAAA
>CATIWQ010086337.1:0-15055 GCA_949673415.1 Euphorbia schlechtendalii | reverse complement strand
AACCAGGATAAAACCAGGTGTTGAAGTTCTTAATTTTCTCTTGAACTTTTACTACACCTAGCTCATTCATCATTCTATCTATCCTTAAGTGTTTTACTTGAAAAATTGATCCGAACTAAGTAGAGTACTTAGCAAGAGATTGAAGATAAACTATGCCAACGAAGTTGAGCAGTTTATAAGTTTTTAGCATAACTCATCACGCATCTAAAAACTTAACTTGTTTAAATATTTTTGTAAATCTAAATAGTAACCAAGATTCGAATTAACCCCCCCTCTACTGCTATTTATAAGCTGTCTAAGGACCAATAGTAAGAAAAGCTGAGTTAGGCCGAGCATAACATTGTTTATATGATATTGACTCAACAAATCTAAGTAGCTTTTATTTATTGAAAGCTGAGTTTTTTTGACATTTAGAAATAATATGACACACGTACCTTTAATGCTATCTGTGAGAGATAGAATATTCTTTTGATAATTTTCAGGTAAAAAGCACGGAAATGAAAGAAGATATTCAAGTGGCCATCACAATCAAAAAGTGTTAGTGTCGAATGTTGGAGATTTCTCGCTAGTGTCCAAGGCAAAAGGCTTCCTCTAACATGCATCATATTTCTAGTATCTCTGTGCTCCTCTGCAAAGTCAGCAACCAGACAAATCACAAGCTTCCATGTTTCATCTCGTGCGCCTCTCTCTTAAAATGGAACTGCTTGAAGAAATGAGTTTTTGACGCATCAAGATTAATGTATTAATCTCGCACTTCAGTGTTCAAATTCTCAATCTCTAAACATCCTAGAATCTATTTCAAGCGGTTAGATTCGAAATTTGTAAAGAGAAGAGAAATTGGAGATCAAGTAAGGATGAGAATTTTGCAACGGCTACTTCCATATCTTCCAAGTATAAATAGAAAACTAAACTAGATATTCAAATTTGGTGAACCACCTCAAATTTCTTAAGAGCTGAAATACTATCCAAGCAATCCCAGCATTCAAAAATTCCAATTTTAAGCATTCTAAAGCAAACATTAAAAAATTTCCATTTGTTTGTATTAAGGGAGAATTCAGATTAGATTTAACATTGTAAAAGAATTTAATACTTTTCATAAGTTATAATCCTTCTTTTGTAATCTTTCAATTCAAATCTATGAGTCAGATTAGGAAGGGTACCTAAACTGAGATTGAGTGGTAGTTCAAAAGAAAGGTACTTTCTGTAATCTTATCTACACACTATAAAGGCTTCTCTACCTAAGGAAGGAAAGAATTCATCACAAGTGGATTAACGCTCGAAAAGAAATCCGGGGACTGGATGTAGGCTCGGGACTGAACCAAGATAAAATCTCAAGTTTTATCTTTCTTAACTCTTTTCATCACCTTTATTATGTTATGCTCATTCATCATCTATCAAAATTTATTGGTTTTTCTTGAAAAACCAATCCAAGCTGAGTTATCCATTCAACACAGATTGAAGATAAACTATATCAGCAAAACTGAGTAGTTTAAAGTTTTTAGACTTGCTCTAAAAATTGAACTTGGAATCAATTTTTATAAATCTTAAAACAAACCAAGTAATCACATTCTCCCCCCCCCCTCTGCTCTGTTATTTAAGCTAATGCGGACCAACACAACGAAATATCTAAACTTTGGTTATTTGTTTGATATTTCGCTTGACGACACCATGCATTCATCTGAGTCCACCTATAATATTTTTAGCATATATGATGTTTCTTTAAATGAAAGTAACTTGGGTACAAATAAATTAATGAAAATGGTAATAATATCCAATGACTTAAACCCTAAGGTAAAGAGAGATTGAAAATGTGGTTAGATGTCACATGAGCGCTTTTTCCTGGTTGTATGAAGACATATCAGATGTAGATAGAGAGATTGCATAGCATGGAATATCGACTGATCTAAAGTACAAGCAAAGAAGGTTTAATGATTATGTATAGAAAGGGAAGATAAGGTTAATGCAAAAGTATTAATTTAGCTCAAAGTTAAGTTTCTCGATGTTGTCAAATATTTGAGGTAGTTCGCTAATATTTTCCCCATGACCTAGAAGGATTGAAAGGTAAGGGTTATTATGGATTTCAGGGATCTCAACAAGGCCTCTTCAAAGGATGACTTCCCCTTTCATTGTTAGACACGATGTATGCCTTAGAGGTAATTAGGGTGATATATCTTTACTAGTTACTAATCTACAAGCAATTTCAGAATATTTTTTTATCAATAATATAAACATTTGTTTTATGTTGATGATTGTTTCTAAATTATGTATCTTGTTGGTATTATATATATGCTATTATGTATGTATATATATATATATATGTGTGTGTGTGTATATATATATATATATATATATATATATATATATATATATATTCATTTATAGAATAAGATAAAGTCCGTGACTATTTCATAACATGAAACTACAAGAACATAGTGAGAGCTGTATGGAGTGAGAACTGCACACTCGTATTATTACAAAAAGTCTAAATATCCCTAGTCAGAGTTTTATTGAGACTAGACATTAATGGTGCCGATAGACTAGCATCTGTATGCTTACTCCTTGGATTTGCTCCAAGCAGCCAATCTCATGAGCTGAAAGTGGTACCTTGAGTTAGCACATTAATGTATCCAAGTAATACATTGGAGACCGCTATAAGAGAGACACTTGGAAATAACTATATTCATTTGTTGGTTTCATGTCTTATTGTAGTAGTAGTAGTACGAGTATCCTTAGACCAAAGATTCTTGTTACCTTGTGAGGGAGTTTCTATACTTTAGGTGATACTTATTCATATACTGGTGATTAGGATGATATAGATGATTACAGGAATAGTGACGATCATTCGTTAGTAAGCCAAGTAGTCAAGATGAGATCTATCACTCCTGATATAGTGATATAATGGGAGTTTTACATTAAGGCCTCTTGTTGAAGTGACACACTCATAAGCCTATGATCAGAGTATCAGATTGATAAAGCGGTTTCTAATCAATCTCGATACATATAGGCGAGTGGTGTTCTTTGTGAACAACTCTAATTCTAGGAAAGATGACTATTACATGAGCTAGCACTTAATCCAATCTTAATAAACTAGATGATACTTAACCTGATGAAAGGAGTGTATTGTACTAGTTCAAGTCAAAGGCACTTGACATTTCGAGTATTGGGGGATCATACGGCTTTGCTAGAAAGCCAAATTGATTATCTAGAGTTATTGGGTTCCTTATCAGTTTAGAACATTGAGCATAAAAGTTTTCGATTGAGAAGCAAAATTCAGGTTAACCTCTAGCAGCTCTATACTTTGGGGATGTTATGAGGTCACACACATTGGGCCTTCATAGAACTGAATAAAGAACTTTTATATGGGGTCTATATCAAGAATAAAAGGGATAGTCAAACTCATTTTGGATGGACCATTAATTGGTCGGATAAGATAAATAAGTTGAAGAGGAAAATATCCAACATGTGGAGCAAGGGAAATTTTCCCGTTGTGAGTGGGTCCCACGAAAACGGGTGGGGGCTTGCTTAGCAACCTAATGAGTACCAGCATGCTAGTGGGGTGCAACCCCACAAGCTCTAGGGAGTGCTTGCTTTGGCCTACAATGCAAGCCCACTAGCACATCGCAAGCCAGGCTTACGGGAGGACCAGCAAGGCTGCGCTTGCAGGGCAAGGCAAACCTAGGGGCTTACCTTGCATGCCACACATAACCTACCTAAGTGGGTTGTGTGCACATGGGTAACCTGCATGTGTTGGATGGGAATTACCCCATCCCACATTGCTAAATGGGGAGAATGTGATGCTTCCCTTCTCCTATAAATAGGTGCTTTTCCTCCTCCTTATTTCATACTTCAACTCCACCTTCTTTTTGAGTTTTGGCTTCTTTTTCTTACAAGTTTTTACGAGATCCTCCACATGTTTCTCTAGCTTATGCCAGAATTCTTTTGAAGGCTTATTCCTATTTTGGAAAGAGCCTTCTCAGTTATATTTTTGGGTTGGTCTACGAGTAGTCTGGCAGCTGCTTATCAATTGACGAGTTCTCCCTCTACGTGAGGTTTTGGTTGGTGGGGTTCATGTGAACTTTTCGTAGAGGCCGTCTTTGTTTGGAGGCTTGTACTAATAGAGTGCTATCCGAGTTGCTCTCAAAGATCACCGCACCATGACAAAGGAAGGCATGCATTAACTGGTAATGCTCTAAACTTAGATGCTAGGTTTCTTTTATATAAGTTTTGTAAACCTATAAGGATTTATGTAAGGTTTCAATTGAGATTATGTCAACCATGCCATGCTTAAGAGCTCCTTTAGGGATAATATTAAGTTTTAAAATTCATCTATGCTAGCTCAAATTTTCATTAACTTCCTTAATTAACCAATAGTGGTATCAAAGTCAGCCTTATGCTATGCATGATTGATGATAATATATTGAAATGAGATTTTCTATATGATTAGAGTATGCTATGCATGACTTAGGTTTCAATTCCTGTTATAGAAAATGATGTGATAACTAGATTAAGGTTTTGCTCAAACTTAGACTAGGTGATTATCATATAAATTAACAATGTTTTACTACATGTGTAAATGTAGTACCTCACTCAATTAATAGAACGAATTCTTTAAATCATAATTATCTATGGTACAACAAATCGATGTGCCCGTGGTTATTTTGGTAAGGATTGGACTTGGCTGCTCATTTACTTTAAGGGGACCTCTCCTACATGAAAATCTCCATCGATGCTAAGTTTAAGCATACCTAAGGGCCTTTTTTATTTAATCAATTTTTAGTATGGGAATTAGATTTCGCATATGGTTTTAAAACTGTGGTTTAAGTTGTTAGATTAAAACTTATAGACATAGGTACAAGAACTCAAACATGGATCTTGTTTGTTTTGCATGCTATGTGGAGTCTTGGCATAATGGAAAAAAAATGATGTACCAGTCTTGAGCATGATCCCTTAGATTAATTGTTCCAAATAACCCAAAATTATTATTATTATTATCATAATCATATCCATCGTTAAGTCCTAGACTAAGGCGAGACTAGTTGCACCAATAAAATCCCTACAACAATAATAAGGTAGTAAATTGTCTTCCTATCATATGTCATTATACAAACCTTATTAATGGATGTAAAGACATGTACAACATGTTTTCCCTTAACATGTATTTGGTCATTAGACTAGATGGGGTTGAAGCCCCAACCAAGATGGCTAGTTATCCATATCATTAGAGCTAATGCCGGATATGAGAGATATTTGAGGAGTTGTACAATTGGGTACACACGTATCAAGAAAGAAAATTCAAATAGACTAGTAATTGCATGGAATGCTAATGGATGGGATCTAACAATGGCTGTCTATTTTGGCTTGACCTGCTATAGCGAGGATCATAATAGATGGGCTATGGATGCTACATACTAAGGAAAATTGGTTTGACTAGGTTTTCCCAAATTCAATAGAACGGGCTATTTGAATATCGATAAAATAGTAGGAAATATGTGTTTAATTAAAGAACTTATATTAAATGCATGTACATATACTAATGTTTGAACAATTTCTATCTTATATCTAGGTTATATATGATCACTGACAAAAATACTCATATTGATATTGGTCCTCGTGGCATTATAAAGTATGTTGTCTACAACTTCAATGAGTGGTTTAGTACTATCACAAGAGTTATTTAGTACTATTATCTTTATTATGTTTTAGATGATCCAAGTCCCAAACATCCCGGTAAGAATGCTTTTACTTGTGAGATGAATGATTATGAGAGTCATAAGGGAAACTATGAGTTTGTTGTAAAGCTCATGTAAGATAACATGCTCTCTAAGTATACACATGTGCACAAAGGATTAGATTTAGGATCTTGGATCTGGAAAGCAAACTTTTCCATAGTAAGTTGCAGGGAAAAACCTTAGTAGTAGAGTTGGTCATATACATATATGACAACTCTGAGCAGTTAAGGGAGCTGGGTATCAAGTACAATGAGACATCCTTGAGAGAATTGGTATTGAGGGGGATTACCCATTAAATATGATTTTTTCAAGGATATACTTAAGGTGTATTCTCCTAACTATAGTTTAACTTAGCTCATGGTCTTGCTCGAGATATTTAAAATTTGAGTTTAGAAATAAACTTAGACAAAGTAATTGATGAGGACCTTAATTTGAAGAAACTTAAAGGTTTAAAAGTCAAAAGAAAGCTCATGAAGTAGCTGGAGCTAAATAGTAAAATTTTTTATCTTGAAAAAAGCTCATCGAATAATGATGAGAGTTGTGGACTTTTTATGGTATGTTTATACTAGAGAGATTCTCTACATTTCCTTATGAGTCTACATGACCCTTCTATCTTATCAAGGTGGTGAACACTTAAGCCAAGAGTTCCAGGATTATCTATGAGATAATGGCATTTTATTCCAAAGAACACCTCCTTATACACCCCAACATAAAGGAGTGTTAGAAAGGAGAAATGGAACCCTACTTAATATGGCTCGGTCCATGATGAGCAAAGCAAAACTTAGTAGATCCTTTATGGGTTATGCACTTGAGAGCATAGTTTACATACTAATTAGAGTTCTCTCAATATCAGTTGATCAAACACCGTATGAAATATGGTATGGTAAGAAACCAACTCTTTCTCATTTGAGAGTTTGGGGATGTCCTACTTATGTAAAGAGGACAAGTTCAGATAAGTTGGATGATAAGTCTAACAAATGATAAGAACATAATTCTTATGTAAGATAACAAGCCTAAGACTTATAAGGAGGTAATAGAAGGCTTAGAGTCTAAAACATAATTTACAACCATGAAGTTAGAGACTCCATGTATGTACATCAAGTCTAAAACTTGGTTGATGTTCCAAGTGGATTAAGCCCATAAGATGGAAGTGGATTTTCAAGAAGAAAGCTGACATGGATGGTAATGTAATTACCTACAAAGCAAGGCTAGTGGTAAAGGGTTACAGTCAAAAGGAAGACACTGACTATGATAAAACTGTTTCACCAGTAGCCATGCTAAAGTTTGTTAGGATAATCCTTGCCATCGTTGCTGATTATGATTATGAGATCTTCTTGATGGATGTGAAACCATGATCTTCAATAGGAAACTCGATCGGGATGTATATATGATACAACTCGAAGGTTTTACGTCACAAGATGGCTTGATGGTATGCAAGTTGCAAAGGTCCATTTATGGACTTAAGCAAGAATTAAAGAGATGGAATATTAGGTTTGACGAGGCAATCTAAGAAATTGGTTTTGTGCTAAATCGTATAATGATGAGAGTTGCGGCTCGAACTTCTTATGGTATGTTTATACTAGAGATATTCTCTACATTTTCTTATGAGTCTACATGACCCTTCTATCTTATCAAGGTGGTGAACATATACGCCAAGAGTTCCAAGATTATCTACGAGATAATGGCATTTTATTCCAACAAACACCTCCTTATACACCCCAACATAAAGGAGTGTTAGAAAGGAGAAATGGAACCCTACTTGGTATGGTTCAGTCCGTGATGAGCAAAGTGAAACTTAGTAGATCCGTTATGGGTTATGCACTTGAGATCATAGTTTACATACTAATTAGAGTTCCCTCAATATTAGTTGATTAAACTCCGTATGAAATATGGTATGGTAAGAAACCAACTCTTTCTCATTTGAGAGTTTGGGGATGTCCTTCTTATGTAAAGAGGATAAGTTCTGATAAGTTGGATGCTAAGTCTAACAAATGATAAGAACATAATTCTTATGTAAGATGATGTGCCTAAGACTTACAAGGAGGTAATAGAAGACTTAGAGTCTAAAACATAATTTACAACCATGAAGTCAGAGACTCCATGTATGAAAATCAAGTCTAAAACTTGGTTAATGTTCCAAGTGGATTAAGCCCATATGATGGAGGTGGATTTTCAAGAAGAAAGCTGACATGGATGGTAATGTAATTACCTACAAAGCAAGGCTAGTGGTAAAGGGTTACAGTCAAAAGGAAGACACTGACTATGATAAAACTGTTTCACCAGTAGCCATTCTAAAGTCTATTAGGATGCTCTTTGCCATCGTTGCTGATTATGATTATGAGATCTGCTTGATGGATGTGAAACCATGATCTTTAATAGGAATCTCGATCGGGATGTATATATGATACAACTCAAAGGTTTTAAGTCTCAAGATGGCTTGATGGCATGCAACTTGCAAAGGTCCATTTATGGACTTAAGCAAGCATCAAGGAGATGGAATATTTGGTTTGACGAGGTAATCTAAGAAATTGGTTTTGTGCTAAATGCTAATGAGCCTTGTGTATATAAAAAGGTTGATGGGAGTGTGGTCATTTTCCTTGTATTATATGTTGATGACATATTGTTGATAGGAAATGATGTTCCTTTTCATCAAATAGTTAAGTCATGGTTGTCAAAGAAGTTCTCCATTAAAGACCTTCGAGAAGCAGCTTTTATACTTGGTATAAATATCTACCATGATAGATCTAGGTTACTACTAAGTCTTTCTCAAAGTACATACATAGATAAGGTTTTGGCTAGATTTAACCTTGAGCAGTCAAGAAAGGATTACCTTCGCATGCCTCACAAAATTAACCTTTCCAAATCTTAATGTCTAAGAACACAAGTGGAGAGACTTCACATGAATGGTATACCCTATGCTTCGATAATATGATCCATCATGTATGCTATGGTATACACTCTACTAGACATGTCACATGCCTTGAGCATCATGAGCATATTTCAATTTGATCCAGGTGAGAAGCACTAGATGGCCGTTAAAACTATCCTCTAGTACTTACGAAGGACTAAGGATTTGTTTATAGTTTATGGAGAAAATGAATTCTCTGTGAAGGGATACACTAACGTGAATATTTTCAATCTGACAGGGATGATTACAATTCCTAGTCACATTATGTGTTTATGTTAAATGGAGGGGTAGTTGTTTGGAAAAGTTTCAAATAAGATACAATTGTTAATTCAGCCACTAAATTAGAGTATATAGCTGCTTCTTAAGCAGCTAAGCAAGCTGTCTAGCTTAAGGGGTTTATTGGTGATCATGGCATGGTGTCCAGCATTGTAAATATAATAGTGGTCTATGTTGATAACAATGGGGCTATTGCTCAGGCAAAGGAATCAAGGTCTTGTTAGAGAATTGGACACGTACTCAAAAAGTACCATCTCATCCCGGAGATAGTTGCTAGAAAGGATATAAGCTTATAATACATCCCTACAGGTCAGAATCTAGTGGATGGGCTAACAAAGCCATTGACTCAAGTTAATCATGATTGACATGTTAACGAGTATGGCATGAATCATGTGTGCAATTGGCTCTAGTGCAAGTGGAAGTTTGTTAGATATGATGTATCCCCTAGAGGTAATTAGGGTGATATATCTTTATTAGTTAGTAATGTACAAATAGTTTTAGATTATTGTTTATCAATGATAAGACACATTTGTTATATATCGATGATGGTTTTCCAAATTATGTATCTCGCTGGTAATATATATATGCTATTATGTATGTATGTATGTATATGTGTATATATATATATATATATATATATATATATATATATATATATATATATATATATATATATATATATATATATATATATATTCTTGATATAATAAGACAAAGTCCGTGACTATTTCATAGTGTGAAATTGCAAAGACATTCTGGGAGTTATGTGGAGTGAGAACTGCACACACTTGTTAGTATGAAAAGTGTTAATATCCCTAGTCATAGTTTCATTGAGACTAGACATCAATGAAGCAAATAGACTATGAATGAGCTGAAGGTGGTACCTTGAATTAACAAATGAATGTATTATAGTATTACATTGGAGAACACTTTAAGACAGACACTCGGAAATAACTATATCCATGTGTTGGTACCATGCCTTATTGATGCAGCAGTAGAGGTATCCTCAAACTTGAGACACTGGTTACCTTGTTTAGGAGTTGCTATATTTGGATTATACTTAATCATATGCTGGTGATCAAGATGATACGGGGGATGGGATTATGAGGATAGTGATGATCATTCATTGCTAAGCCGAGTAGTCAAGATGGTATTCATCGCTTCTGATGTAGTCATATAATAGGAGTTGTACCTTGAGGCCTCTGATTGAAGTGATACTCATAAACATTTGATCAAAGTATGAGAATGATAGAATAGGTTTCTAGTCAATCTCGATTTATAAAGGTGAGTGGTGTTCTTCGTGTATAAGTCTAATTCTAGGATAGCTACGACTATTACATGAGCTAACACTTAATCCGAGCTCAATGAACTGGATGGTACTTAACCTAATGGAAGGAGTGTATTATACTTGGTTTGATAGCAGAACCGAATCAAGTCACAAGTACATGACATTTTAATTATCAAGGGATTATACACCTTTGCTGGAAAGGTCATTTGATCATCTAGAATTATCAAGTTCTATATCGATCTGGAACACTCAGCCTAAAGGTTCTTGGATGGGAAGCCAAAATTATGTTAACCTCTAGCGGTTCTATACTTCAGGATTCTATGAGTTCATACACATTAGGCCTTTTCCGGACTAAATAAACAACTTTTAGATGGGGTCTATACCGAGAAAAAAAGGGAGAGTCAAACTCATTTTGGATGGACCATTAATTGGTCGAACTAGATAAATAAGTGGAAGAGGAAAATATGCAACTTGTAGAGCAAGGGAATTTTCTTCGTTGTGAGTGGGCCCCGCAAACATGGGATGTTCTCGGGTGGGGGCCTGCAAGGTAGCCTCACGAGCACCTTTCAAGTGCTCATGGGTCACTAGAATGTGCTAGCGCTAGAGAACAAGGTCACTGGAATGCGCTAGTACTAGGGAACATACAACCCACCTACGTGGGCTCTATGCACGTGCGTCAGACCTGTAGAGCTTGGAGCTTCATGGGTAACCCACGTGTATGGGATGGTAATTATCCCATCCCACATTGCTAAATGGGGAGCATTTGATGCTCCCCTTAATCTATAAATAGGAGCTCTTTCACCTACTTATTCCGTACTTTAGCTCAACCTTCCTTCTGAGTTTTGACTCCTTTTTCTTGCGAGTTTTTGCAAAATCTTCTATGAGTTACTCTAGCTTTTGCAAGAATTATTTTGAAGGCTTATTTTTATTGTCGAAAGATCCTTCTTAGTTATATTTTCTTGTTGGTCTACGAGCGGTCTAGCAGCTTCTTGTTAACTGATGAGTTCTCCCTCTACGTGAGGTTTTTGTAGTGGGTTCGTGTGGACTGTCATAGAGTCCATCTTGGTTTGAAGGCTTGTGTTAATAGAGTTCTATCTAATTTGCTCTAAGGGATCACCACACCACGATAAAGGAAGGCATGCATCAACTGGTAATGCTCTAAACTTAGATGCTAGGTTTCTTTTAAATAAGTTTTATTAACCTATAAGCATCTATAGAATGTTTCAATTGAGATTATATCAATAATGTCATGCTTAGGAGATCCTTTTATGTTAATCTTAAGTTTTAAAGTTTTGCCATACTAGTTCGCATGTTCATTAACTATCTTAATTAATTAACATGCCTCACATTGATGTATTGGTAGACAGTGCAACTAGGGCCGCAATGTACTCTTCATTTATGGGTGTTTGAGCTATAATCATATTCTCATAGACATTGTTGATAAGGTCCAAATGGCATTTATTATTGAATGGGGAGTGTAATGCTACAAAGTCATACCATTTGGGTTAAAAAATTTCAAGGCAACTTACCACTAGGCAGTAACGACTTTTCTCCATGACATGATCTATAAGGAAGTAAAAGTCTATGTTAATGATATGTTGGACAAATCTATTACTCGGGAAGAACATGCAAAGTTATTTGACTGTTTCCACACTAGGATAGATAAGTAAAACTTGCACCTCAACCTAAAGAAGAGTGTTTTCAGTGTGACATTTGATAAACTACTAGGGTACATTGTTTTCCAATAGTGGATAGAGATTGATTCAGATAAGATAAAGGTTATCAACAACTTTGTAGCTCCCAATATGAAAAAGGGAGTTCATTCATTTCTCAGCTTGCTTCAGTATGTTAGTCATTTCATCACCCAGTTGATAACTATTTGTAAAACCATCATCAACAACTAATGAAACAACATTAAATAATTTGGAATGACTAATGTCAACTTGCCTTTTATAGAATCAAAAAGTACTTGATCATGTTAGACATGATGTATGCCCTAGAGGAAATTAGGGTATGTCTTTATTATGTATCATGTACAAACCTTTTTGAGTTTATTATAATTAATAAAAGGCATCTTTATTTTATATCAATGAATGTTTCGTTGCTAGTATAACTGTTAGACATGATGAATGCCCTGGAGGCAATTAAGGTGATATATCTTAATTAGTTATAATGTACAAACTATTTCGAATTATTATTAATAATAATAAAGGCAACTTCGTTATTTATCAGTGCTTTTCATTTATGTATGTATCTCGTTGGTATCATATATATGTATAATGTATATATGCGCATTTATAAGACAAATTCCATGACTACTTCATAGCGTAAAAGTGTGAAGACATATTAGGGAGCTATGTGGTGTGAGAACTGCACATAGGTGTTACTATGAATAGTCTAAATATCCCTAGTCATACTTTCATTGAGACTTGACATCAATGAAGCGGACAGACTAGCATGTGTAGGCTTACTCCTTGGATTAGATCTAAGTAATCGATCTCACGAGTTGAAGGTGGTTCCTTGAGTTAACACATGAATGTATTTGGGTAATATATTGGAGACCGCTATAAAATAGACACTTAGAAATAATAACATCCATGTGTTGGTGCTATGACTTATTACAGTAGCAGTACAAGTATCCACAGACTTGAGATACTGGTTACCTTATGTAGGAGTTGGTATATGTTGGGTTATACTTATTCATACCCTTGTGATCAGGATGACATGGATGACTACGAGTATAGTAATGATCACATGTTGGTAACCCGAGTAGTCAAGATCAGATCCATTACTCCTGATATAGTGATATAATGAGAAATGTACCTTAGGGCCCCTTGTTGAAGAGACACACTCATAAACCACTGATAAGAGTATAAGATTGATAGAATGGGTGTCTATTAATTCTTGATACATTATGGCAAGTGGTGTTCTTCATGAATGAGTCTAATTCAAGGTTAACTACGGCTACATGTGGTGATACTTAATCCGAGCTTAATAAACAGGATGGTACTTAACCTGATGGAATAAGTGTATTGTATTGGTTACTACTGTAGAACAGTATCAAGTCACTAGCAAGTGACATTTCGAGTATCGGGGGACCATATGCCTTTGCTAGAAAGCCCATTTGGTTGTCTAAAGTTATCGGGTTCTATATTGGTTTGGAACATTGAGCCTAAAGGTTCCCGGATGGGAAGCCAAGTTTAGGTCAACCTCTAGCAGCTCTATACTTTGGAATCCTATGACATCACACACTTTGGGTCTTTACCAGACCGAGTAAAGAACCTATAAACTCGGTCTATACTGAGAATATTTATTGGTCAAATTTGTTGAAAGAGTTATTAATATGTTGGACCAAATTAATAATTAAAGTGAATAAAAGAGAAAATAGGGAAAAATTTTCCCTTTACGAGTGGGCCCCAAATGAACATGGGATGTTCAAAGTGGGGCCTGCGTGGTTGCTCTGCAAGCATGTGGGGTAAGCATGCATGCACCTATGAGCTACAGGCCTGCAAGCACTGCCCAAGGAAGCTCTTGCGCGGGCCTGCTGTGCATGCCCACCAGCGCACTCGCCCGCAAGCTTGAGCTTGTAGGAAGGCCCGTAAGCCGTCTTGTAGAGGTAGCGGGAGGGTTAGCCCGCCTGTCTAAGGGACCCACATGACTAACCCGATTATGGGATGGGATTATTCCCATCCCACATTGTATTTGAGGTGGAGTCTATCACTCCCCCTCTCCCTATAAATAGGCCTCCCCTCTCACATTATTCCATACTTCAGCTCAACCTTTCTCTCTGAGTTTGACATCTTTCCTTTGTGAGCTTTTGTGAGATCCTCCATGAGTTTCTCCAACGTCGCAAGAATTCTTTAGAAGGTTCTTTCTTTTGAAGTGAGCCTTCTTAGTTTATATTTTTGAGTTGGTCTTCGAGCGGTCTAGGAGTTGCTGTCTACCAACGGGTTCTTCCTCAATAGAGGTTTTGGTCGGTGAAGATCCATGTGGATCAATGGTAGAGGCTATCCTAGTTTGGAGGCTAGTGCTAATGGAGTTCTGCTAAATTGCTCTAAGGGAACGCCGCATCCAAAGAGAAACAGAAACACGCATCAACTGGTAATGTTCTAAACTTAGATGCTAGGTTTCTTTTATAAGTTTTATAAACCTATTAGCATCTATTGAACATTTCAACTTAGATTATATCCATCACGACATGCTTACGAGATTTTTTAGGTTAATTTTAGGTTTTGAAATTCTACCTTGCAACGTTGCATGCTCAATTACTATTATAATTAACAAGCAGTGGTATCAAAGTCTGTCTTATACTATGCATGATTGATTATAACATGTTGAAATGATATTAATTGATTAAGTATGCTATGCATGACTTAGGTTTCAAATCCTGTTATAGAAAATGATGTGAAAACTAGATTAAGGTTTTGCTCAAACTTAGTCTAGGTGATTATCATATACATTAGCAATGTTTTACCACACGTGTAAATGCTTTAAATGAGGGTCATCACGTACTTCACTCAATTAAAGAATGGAATCTTTAAATCATAGTTTTCCGTGGTACATTGAATCGAAGTGCCCGCAGCTATTTTGGTAACGATTGGACTTGGCTGCTCATTCACTTTAAGGGGGCCTCTCCTACCTAAAAATCTCCATTGGTAGTAGGTTCAAGTGTAGCCAAGGGACTTTCATGACTTAGTTGATTTCTAGTATGGGAATTCGATTTCGCATATGGCTTTACAAATGTGGTTTAAGTTGTTAAATTAAAACTTATAGACATAGGTGCAAGAACTTAAACATAGACCTTGTTTGTTTTGCATGCTATGTGGAGTCTTGGCATAATGGAATGATTATGAT
>CATIWQ010086302.1:0-12172 GCA_949673415.1 Euphorbia schlechtendalii | reverse complement strand
ATATATATATATATATGTGTGTGTGTGTGTGTGTGTGTGTGTGTGTGTGTGTGTGTGTGTGTGTGTGTGTGTGTGTGTGTGTGTGTGTATTAGCAAATCAACTTTATTTCTAAAAAATCATATATAAAATTTAAACACGGTTTTGTAGGAAACTGGAAAAGTAACGCATAGAATCAAGTACAAACGATAAGCACTTTATTTATTTTGATAATTATTATTTGGATTTAGTGATAACTTAGTAAGATATCACTAAACGCGTGTCCATCACAGCTTGGGTATCTAGGCGGACACAACCGCTTCAGTGCATAAAAGAGATTAAGACAAAATCCTATCTTGGCAAGAAGAAAAAGTTAGACGGATCGTTAATCGAGTCAGTTTAGCCACCTAGATGGTATGCGTTTAATAAGGGATAAAATCTAACAGAGATTCCATTTCCTATGCTTTCTCCACAAGAAAGCAATTTATCCTAGCTAGGATTCTCTTTATACAGGATCAAATTCTATCATATTTAGGAAATAACTATCTATTTAGGCAAAAGTCTTTTTGGGATATAACTCCCTCTCTTAACTGACTTAGGAGTCACTCCCACCTATAAAAGGCCACCTTGGACCACCATCCAAAGGTACATTATTCTAAAAATCTAAACTCCATACATTCTCTCTTAAATCTGATCTAACTTAAGCATTAGAGAGGCTACACCGATCACACTGCTAGCCCCACATAACAACCCCTCTATTTTGTAGGAACCTCTATTGTAAGAGGAGATTCGTAGCAACGGAGAACAATGGAGATTGGTGCGTAGAGACAATCATGTCAACCTATCTTTCACCAATGCAGTGAGACTGGACTGAATTTATTTGCTCCGAAAAGAATTTCAATTCATCAAAGAATAATTTGCTTTCAAAAATCAAATTTCAAAGCCTGATAAGTCATGTTCCAAGTAGAGATTGATGAAAAAAAACAACCATTCTCAAGAGGAGAACTACCAGGATCCTCCTCCAAGCATGGCTGCCAACTCCATCATAGAAACTTCTATGATGGGGGAAAGCATCGTCAACATTACTCCTTTAGAGGGTTAAAATTCTCTACTCAAACTTCAGCGAAAGTACAACATGTCCTCTGATGAACAAGAATTGCTCAGAAAGTCTATCATAGATAAATGCTACAACTTCAATTTAGTTTTTGGGGTTAAAAATAGAGCTGGATTTTAGGTGGTCAGGCGAGACACTAGAGCCACTAGGAGCCTCATTGATGATTTTATGCTAGCATCTCACACCCATGTCAGTCCTTTGTTCAATCCTATAATTAGATCCACCATCATTACAGCTAAGTATCCCAACCTGAAATTCAAATAAAAAAGTAATTTTGTCAAATCCATCTACCTCTCTGGCGGATAAATCTACCCAACTGGCGCTCCTTTAAGGCTTGATAATTACCATGCAATAGGGAAACATGCCTTTAGGAGGAATTGAGTAAATCTTGACAGTGATCTAGGAGCTAATATTAGAAAATCAACATGAGCAGGTAATGGCCAATAAACCTAAGAAGAAGCGAACAGAGGAAGATAGTGAAGATAATGAGCTGGAAACAAAGTTGTAGAAAAATACAAAATCTCTATGTAAGAAATTCTCGGTCCTGTTTAAAGATGCACTATCCACAAATCACTATTCACATTCAAGAGAAACATCTTGGATGAGATGATGCCAGCGTTCATCATTCCCGTAGTGTTCAAAAATTATATGGGCAAGGATGAACCGCATATCCATGTCTATGATTTTTGACACTGGATGACGAGACAACGTATACATGTGCATATATTTTTCGTCCTCTCTAGGAAAACCAACGGTTGGATGGTTTACAACTCTACCATCCAACTCAATTGGAAGCAGGGTACAACTGAGTGAGTCATTCTGTAAGCACTTCCTAGGCTCTGCTCCAGCTGGGCTCGTCACTAGATAGTTTAATGACATCATATAGGGATCAGAGGATTTGTAAGGGATTTCATTAGAAGATATAATGAAACATTCTTAGACATCCGGAATTTGGATTTTAGCACTACCAAAGATGCCATGCTACGAGGAACCATGAAAAGTAACTTGAGGCATGCCATTATAACTAGGCACCCAATCAACATAACACAGATGATTAACATGGCTAAAGATCTGATTGAGGTGGATGAGATGAACTCCAGTCTGAAAGAATGCAACAAGGTTAACTCTAGAAGAGATGATAATCCTTTGTATGATAACAAGAAAAAAAGAAAATTTGAGGCTGCCATGGTAGAGGTGATACCAGCTACCATGACAGAGAAGATGAGGATAAACCTAAGATCAATGCTCATCAAATCTAAATTTTGATAGCAATAGCTAGAGAGGAAGAAACTGAAATTTTCCAAAAACCCTGAAGGAACCACCATAAGGAAAGATTACAACAAATATTATGAATACCATAAAGCAAAAGGTCATGACACGGATGACTGTAGAGTGCTAGCAAATGTGGTGCATAGTTTGGTTAAATCTAGAAAGTTTAGTGAATTCATGAAGGGAATCACTATAAAAGATAAGAAAGTTGAGTTCGACGACTATTCAGAGGAAGAAAAATCAAAGAAATCTAAGGGGGTAATAATCGTGATTGTAGGTGGTCCAAAATTTAAATCCCCAATAAGAAAAGAAAGGTATCAAATAATGCTAAGCCAACGCTGAAATAAACAAACTATATAAGAAGGACTTCTTGGTGAATAAACCATATGCAGATCCAATTGTGTTAGCAGTGATGATTAAGAATTAGACAATCAGGCGGATATTGGTTGACACCGGTAGCTCGGACAACATAATCACCAAAAGCGTGCTTGGAAAAGCTAGAAGTCTATCACTCACAAGTGGAGGAGGGACATTTACCCTTAGTGGGTTTAAATGGCCAATCAATTCAATAACTAGTCTAAAGGTAGAGATAAGAGATTCGAAGTATACCTTTAAAGGAAATTAGAATTCATCATTGCCAACATCTTTGTCAGATTCAATGTAGTTTTGGGAAGGCCATTCTTTGTAGAAACACACTCACTTATATCTCTAGAAAATTTGGTATTACACATACGAACTATTAAAGGGATAAAAATAGTAGTGGGAAACCCTCAAGTGGTGCAGTAAGTATATGTGGCATCTATTTAGGGAAAACAAGAATAAGTTGAGTCGAAAAATACTCAAACAATCGAGCTGGTGGAAGAACTAGAAGTTTTAATGGTCGCACAAGGCTGACCCGTTAATATTGCCAAAAATCTTAACAATGGCGCAAAAGTTTAAATCAACAATGTGCTGATAGATCAACATCATACCTTTTATGGTCATCTGAAGATCTATTGGGAGTGAGGCAAGAAGTGGCAAAACACAAGCTAACTCGATGCAAAGATCGATATGTTCAAGCAGATTAAGCGAAAAACATGCAGTAGATCGACAAAGAGCTATTGAAGAAGAGGTTGAAAAACTGCTCAAGGTAGGCATATCAGAGAAGTTCATTATCCTAAGTGGTTAGCCAACATTGTTTTGGTTAAGAAACCCAATGACTCCTACAAGATGTGTATAGACTTTACAAATTTGAACAAGGCTACACCCAAAGATAACTATCCTTTATCAAGCATGGATTAACTAGTCAAGTAGCCAACATGCTATGCATTATAATCCTTCCTAGATGCAAAGAGCGAATATCACCAAATCCCATTGTGTCTAGATGATGAATAAAAAATTTCCTTTATTACACATAAAGGAACATATTATTACAAAGTCATGCCATTTGGGTTAAAAAACGTTGGAGCCATGTATAAGAGATTATTGAATGATATGTTCAAGGATGAAATTGGGAAATCGGTAAAAGTGTATTTTGATGATATGGTTATCAAGAGCAAAGACAAGGCCTCACATGTAGGAGACATTTAAAACGTGTTCAAAATCCTATAAATATATAGACTCAAGCTTAACCCGGACAAACGTTTCTTTGGTGTAAAGAGTGGTAGGTTTTTAGGATTCTTAATTTCTCCAAGGGGAATAGAGGCTAATCTTGAGAAAATCAAGGCGGTTATTCCCAAGACATTGAACGAGGTGCAACGCCTTAATGGAAGAGTAAACGCTTTGGGGAGTTTCATCTCCTTTTCAACAAAAATATTCATGTCTTTCTACAAGGCAATGAAGAAAGATAAAGATTGTAAGTGGGATTAAACTTGTCAACAAGCTTTTGATAAATTAAAGGAATTCTTAGGGCATCCTCCACTCACCGGTCAGCCTCAGGAAGGAGAAACATTATATATGTATCTAGCAGTAATAGACAAGGCATTGGGAATTGTCTTAATCAAAGAAGAGGATTAAGAGCAATGTCCTGTGTATCACACCAGCAAAGTGCTAAAGAATACAAAGCTAAGATATTAAAAAATAGAGAAACTTACCCTAGTTATGATTTCATCATCAACAAGGCTTCAACCTTCTTTCAGTCACACAAAGTTATGGTGAGGATAAGCCTTCTTCTTATAAAGGTGTTGCAAAACCAGAAACTTCTGGTAGATTAGCTGAATGGACCATCCGCTTGGGAGAGTTTGATATAAAATTTGAGACATGAACACCCTTAAAGCATAAATACTAGAACATTTCGTGGTGAAGTTTGAAAGGCTCGAGCTGGTAGAAATAGTCAAGACTGTGGAATGGACCATCTATGTAGATGGAGTTCCTCTAACGAAAGAGTAGGAATTGGGGTCATAATTAGAGGACTAGAGCAAATCAAGCTATCTTACGCTACCAAATTAGAATATACAGCCACCAACAACATAACCGAATATGAGGTGATCATCAAAGTGCTAGAGTTAACCTACAAGATAGATTTAGACAAAGTCATCCTTAAAAGTGACTCCCAATTGGTGGCTAACCAAAATAACGAAAACTTTGAAATAAAAGATAAAGAAATAGCTAAATATTTGGCAAAGGTAAGAAGCTTGATTGAGAAGCTTGAGTCAAAAGGGATAGTGTGGAAAGTAGTGCACATCTCGATAAGGAGGACAAGTTAACAAAGGTGATAGCCGGGTTAGAAGATTGGAAAATGTTAATTTGCCCCTATGAAATTATCAATTATTTTGACAAAGAAGAGGTAGCACGATCCTACTCATAGAAAAGAAATATCTAAACTGGATGTAGTTAATCTACGGGTACTTAGCTGGCAATAAATTGCCAAATAACAAGATAGAAGTTACCAAGATCACTAGGAAAGCCATGTAGTTTTCTTTGATGAATGGCGAGCATTACACGAAATACCATGCACATGCTTGGGTCAACTGCGTTACAACGGATACTAGAAAAACAATCCTCCAAGGATTACATGAAGGAGATTGTGGCTTCCATTAAGGGACATTAATATTAGTGAGGCGAGCTAGTCTAGCCAGCCGTTAGTGGAATTTAATGAATGAAGATGCAAACAAAATAAGTTATGGCATGTCATCAATGCCAAATTCATGCAAAGAAATCTCACATCCCCCATCCACCGTAAAGACCTATGATGATCTGCTAGCCCTTTGTAACTATGGGGAATCGACATCGTCGGCCTCATGCCTGAAGCTAGCCAATAAGGAAATGGATCCTTGCGGTAATTGATCACTTTTTTAAATAGGACAATGACATAACACTTAACTCCATCACCCAAGAGATTCATCGAAGAATATTATTACCTATTTTGGAGTTCGAAAAAAATCATTTCAGAAAATGGAACTCAATTTTGATCATCCGAAATCTAGGAATTCTACAAATAATTGAAAATCGAGAATCATTTCTCATCTGTGGCCCATTCTCAAACTAACAGCTAGATGGAAATCACTAACAAGGCACTTGGAGAAGGGTTGAAGAAAAGGTGTTGGAGTAAAAAGACACATGACCATATAAACTTATAAATGTATTATGGTTATATTATTTTCACCCCGTGCAAACCGATTGGAGAAATGCTATTTATAATGGTTCATGGAGTTGAAGCGATCATTTCAATCAAAATTGAAGCTCCATCAGACTAAGTGGTATATCACATAAAAAGGAGAATGATATCAACATGAAATATCATTTAGAAAACCTCCAAGAGAAATGAGAGAGATAGCTTGCATCTTAATGGTAACATATAAAGCAAGAATTGCAAGTTTTCATAACAAGAAGGTTAGAGAAATCTACCTCAAAGGAGACCTTGTTCTTGAAGATGTTGCTGCATCACAAGCTAGAAAAGTAAAAGGACAAATGGGCGTCAATTGGGAAGGCTCATACAAAGTTTTTAAAATCTTTAGGTTGGTAACATATTAACTCAGCATAATAAAGGGCAAAGAGCTTCCATGAACATGGAACATCTCTAACTTAAGGCCCTAATACACTATTAAAATAACTTAAAGGGATCTAAGGTGTCGGTACTCTTTTCCTTTCTAAGGATTTTCCCATTGGCTTTTCCCTCAAAAAGTTCTTTTCCTTTTAGGAGTTTTACATTAAAAGACCCCAAACTTAAAACCTTGTCACAAGGCAACAATAAATAGACATGTTAAAGCAGCATAAGATATGATCATAAGCAAAGAAAAGGCCTAGATTCTAAGGCATTAAACTTCTAGGTGATAGTATATAAAAAACATTTATACTTACGCTTTATTCTAAGTACCAGAAACGAAATGGTATCGAGGCGGCCACACACATACAACTTAAGGAAATATGACAACAAAGGCCTCAAGCCATGAATACATTAAAAAGTCCTAAAGGCTGAAATATTCATACAAAAAGAGCACTAATGGCTCACAAAATTATAGATAAATTAAAAGCCTACATTGCAACATTATCTTCACCCTGACCTTAAAGAGCAACCTTGTCTCCCTCCAACTCAAGGTGGAAGTATTAAATTCATCAGCTTCATCTTTCTCCAACTCCTCGGTAGTAGCATCACCCTCCACTCGGGTCCCCTCCTCCTCTTCTTCAACATTTGACTCGTCAGGATATTTAACTCTCTTAAAAATGATGTCAGGCAGGTCCGGATGAAGAAGTTGGAAAACTTGAAGAACACGGCGATCGAACTTGGCCTGCCTAACTAACTTCTTTCATCCCCATTTTTTAAGACTCAATCTTTTGAGGAATGATGGTCTCATAGTATGGTCTTTTGAACCCCTTCATTGGCTTGGCAAGAATCGTCAAGTTTTTTCTGTCATTCAACTGCATCCCCTTCCACCTTCTTCATAATATCTTCCCTAGCCGACTCGGCAGGATCAAGGAGTTCCTTCATGCTCTCCAACTCATTCATAGAGTCCACTCGGCCAATTTCTCACCCTTCATAATCGTCACAATGAGTCAAGATACCATCTATACAATCCAAAGAAAATGTTAACACAAGTAGTACAAATAAAAATTTATTATGCTAAAGAAAGGTTCCTCAGAGGACATGTTGAACATGTGTTTGACCACTTGCATGAGAGACTCAGCCTCCACAATTTGCACCTCCACAGGAAAAGGGAGGATAATCGTCAAGACATTTTGGATCGGCGTGGCAAAAATGGATGGTTTCATACCAGACAAAGTCAAAAAATCCTTTCAAATCAAGGCATAATTAATCTCCCTTAACACTCCACCTGAGGTGATAGGGATGTTCAAATTAGCAATCTCAAAAAATGAAGATGCCAAGAATAGTATTTGTAAAATATAAAAGTCAAAATTAATCTCCCTTACCGGATCTAGGGATAGTTTCTTAGTAACCTGGGAAGAAGACTCATCCACCTAGAAATCCAAGTCCTTAGACTTTTGCTTCTTCTTTTTCTTCTAAGGGTCCCCAGACTTTAATTAATTTGGGCTCATCTCGAATATTTTATTTTTTGTGGTATTTGACCCGCTTAGCTACAATGGATTTTTCGAGATCCTTTGTGCCATAAAAAGTAAGTATTTTTGCAAAATAGATGAAAAGGAATACAGGAAAGAATACCAAGAAACCATTCTAGACTCGGATAGTAAGTGTGATTCGGCTGGTCGGGCTCAATGTACGCCACTTTTCTACTGATAATATAAAGTTATAAATATGAACAGGTGTTGTCAGTACCGCTTATCAAATAGAAAAATGATGATAACTGCAAGTATACAGTTGTAATGTAGTTTTAAAATATATCTATCCCACAGGGGAGGAATACGGTTCTAAATATCAAATAGAGTTACGGGACGAAAGAAAATAAAATAAGTTAAGGGTTTTGAATGGTAAACTAATGAATAGACAGATACATGAACAGATTAGAGAAGATGCAAAGTATATAAATATTCCCTAAGAACAAGTATACTAGAGTAAAATATGAAAAATAATCAAAGTTGTTTAAAATACTAGATAACTTCAACAAACTTGGTTCTAGACACCGAATATCCTCTAATTCACAGTAGAGCAACACATGAAATGACTTTCCTAAATCTAGGGTAAACAAATTATGACACTTATAAGAACCTGGATAACAATAATACTATGCTTAGTACGGGTCGCTCTCACATAGCCATATTTAGCAAGTTACCACTCTAAAAATGTTGGCTCACTAAACAACGTTATAATCACAGATCCAGTGATTATACACAATCTTGTTAATCTAGAAATGACTCTTAAAGTCAACATGAAAGCATATAACTTGATTAATATAACAAAATACTCGTTATGACACATAGACATATCATAAACTTCGAATTGGAAAGTATAAGTAGAAAACAAAGTAAAGTTGTAAGGTATGCAAGTGAAAGCTAAAGTTGATCAAACCGTATCCACTTTTTTAATGGGAGTCATCAATTCTCACAATTCCTGCATCCACTTTGAATTCGGTCTCGACTCGTACAGAACCTCCACTAGGATGCTATTCTTTGTGAATATTGAACAAATGAATGTTGAAGAACAGAAACTTTTATTGATAAGTGCTTTACAATTACACTCATACAAGAATCGCTCGAATATGTGGAAAAAACTAGTGAAATCGAATCACTTATACATTTTTCTCTCTAACACTTTGAACTTAGTGAAATCTATAACTTTCACTCTCTATCTTTGTCATACACATTACACCATCTATATACTCTACCATTGCATGAAAATGGTTGAATTTAACGCTATTTATAGAGTGCGAAGGGTTGTGTTTATCCAAACGAAGAGTCATGTCCATTGGTGAAGGGTTACATCATCTTCAATTTTATTGGATGCAAGAATTCATCCTTATCATCAATGGATAGGCACCTTTTCATGGCTTCATTATCCCCAAAAGATGTCTTTTCGTTTGACAATTGGTGGCAGTTGATCGTTCTTATCCGGCGGTTGGAAGTTGAGAAGAGTTATCCAAAACCATCACAAGTCACGGCGTGACGTACATGTCATGATCGTGAACATTGCTTGGTAACTTTCTGTTTGTGAAGAATGATAAGTCATGACCACGAGTAGGTATCATGATCGTGACATGTGGTTTTCTTCATGATTCTTCTTTGCAACTTTGCCTATCTTTGACAACTTCGATCCTAAGCCAATTCCTTGTTTTCCACACATCTTTTTGCACCATTTTCACTCTTTTTGCATAGAATTCCATCTTTAATCATTTCACTACCAAGATTCACCTAGCTTCTGCACTTGCATAAAAAACAACTACATACCATGTGAAATCTTTTATATAAAGTATAAAATGACTCTAAATCACATCGTTTTATGAGTAAAAATATCAAGATAATAAGTGTAATTATAAACTTATCACACCCCCACACTTAACTTTTACCCTGTCCTCAAGGTAAACACAACAGAAGTGTATAAAATAGTAATTCAAGTTCGTACCTCATTTGGCGAAAGACTATTGTAGTGAGTACCACATTCCCACATTGCATAAGGTTTAAGTAAAGTATACGAAATTTCCCACAAATTAGTAATTGCAATTTATATAGTCCAGTTGCATACCTTTGCTCTTAATGGAGGGCCAACCTATTTGCGTCTTCATATAAGCATTATACGCTTGCTCGAATATTTCCTTCTCTTAAGTATATTATAAAGTATAAAGGACAAAGGGAGCACACTTTGAAAAAAAATTTGATCTCAAGGCATTTTTAGGTAACCTAAGATGCTAAACACTCTTAGTGGTTGCATTTTATGCTCCATACCACTCTCCCCTTTTTTAGTGGTTGCATTTTATGCTCCATACCACTTTCTCTTATTTTTTTTTCTTTTCAAGCATATGTTTTTTAAGTATAGATTTATACTTTACACCCATTTTTTGTGCTATGCTACTTTTTCTTTTTTCACTCATTGAATGGTTGCAGTTTCTGCTCCGTACCATTCCTCATCTTTTGCATAACTCATTGGTTATCCTCTCTTTCTTTTTTTGATTTTTCTCTCTTAATGTCCTCATCCTTTATTGATCACTTTCAAAGTTTTATAGTTATAATTTCCCAACACTTTAAACACACTCAATACTTATAGGATGTATTCGCGAATAGCATATAAACTCATAGTAATAACACTACTAGATGTTACTCCACTCAAAACTTATCGGTAGCTTTAAACTAAAACTATATAACTTACACTAATTCATGTTGCATTGAAATTATATCAAAACTTACTTGGAATGTTACTTTGAATGTTACTCAACACTCATCCTTGCTAAATGCTTAATGTTGTGCCAAAAGCGCTCACACTCTCAACGTGCGCTCAAACTCGAAACAACTTGTTCGAAATATGCACTAACATCGAACTTGTAATACCTAAAACTTATAATAACCTTGGAACATATGTTTGTATAGTATAGGTATGGATAAAGTATAAACAACATAAAATCAAGAAAAACTTTTCATTCTTCAATTTTTTTAATTTTATTTGATCTCTAGAATGCACTTGCCTTCCTCAGTAGCAGCGCCAAAAACTTGTTCACCACTTTTCTACTGATAATATAAAAGTTCTAAATATGAACAGGTGTTGTTAATACCGCTTATCAAATAGAAAAATGATGATAACTGCAAGTATACAATTGAGATGTAGTTTTAAAAGATATCGATCTCACAAGGAAGGAATTCGGTTCTAAATATCAAATAGAGTTACGGGATGAAAGAAAATAAAATAAGTTAAGGGTTTTGAATGGTAAACTGATGAATAGGCAGATTTATGAACAGATTAGAGAAGATGCAAAGTATATAAGTATTCCCTAAGAACAAGTATAGTAGAGTAAAATATGCAAAATAATCAAAGTTGTTTTAAACACTAGATAACTTCAACAAACTCAGTTCTAGACGCCCAAAAATCCTATAATTCACCACAGAGCAATACATGAAATGACTTTCCTAAATCTAGGGTAAATGAATTATGACACTTATAAGAACCTGGATAACAATAATACTATGTTTAGTACTGGTCGCTCTCACATAACCATATTTAGCAAGTTAGCACTCCAAAAATGTTGGCCCACTAAACAACGTTATAATCATAGACCTAGTGATTATACACAATCTTGTTAACCCCGAAATCACTTTTAAAGTCAACTTGAAAGCATATAACTTGATTAAAGTAAATGACGCAAGATGAAATACTCGTTATAACACATAAACATATCATAAATTTCGAATTAGAAAGTATAAGTACTAAACAAAGTAAAGTTGTAAGGTATGCATGTGAAAGCTGAAGTTGATCAAACCGTATCCACTCTTTTAATGGGAGTCATCAATTCCCGCAATTCCTGCGTCTACTTTGAATTTGGTCTCGACTCGTACAGAACCTCCACTAGGATGCTATTCTTTATAAATATTGAATAAATGAATGTTGAAGAACAGAAACTTTTATTGATAAGTGCTTTGCAATTACACTCATACAGCAATCGCTCGAATATGTAGAGAAATCTAGTGATCGAAACAAGAATCGAATCACTTATACATTTTTCTCTCTAACACTTTGAACTTAGCGAAATCTATAACTTTCACTCTCTATCTATGTCATACATGTTACACCATCTATATACTTTACCATTGCACAAAAATTGTTCGATTTAACCCATTTATAGAGTGCGAAGAGTTGTGTTTATCCAAATGAAGAGTCATGTCCATTGGTGAAGGGTTACATCATCTTCAATGTGATTGGATGCAAGAATTCATCATTATCATCAATGGATAGGAACTTTTTCGTGGCTTCATTGTCCCAAAAAGGTGTCTTTTCATTT
>CATIWQ010086293.1:0-20494 GCA_949673415.1 Euphorbia schlechtendalii | reverse complement strand
GTAACTAATGCAATTATGTTTCATTCAATTCTACACAATTATAAATTCATATTATATTTAATTAACTACTTCTTCATTTCTTTATTTTGATTATCCTCATAAAGCTCCCAACAACCACAGAGTATACAGTAGAAGGAAGTTGTTAATTTGCGGAGTGTCAAATGTGTAACAATAAATAGGCACATGGGTTGGCTTCCCTTATTTGCCACATTATTATGAGCTCATGAAAGTACACTACTGTATGGATGCTGAAGCCTATGCATGTACTACTACTAGTTACTATTCGCACAAATTAATAACTAATGCTCACAGTCATATTAATTAGTTAAGCTGTAGTTTCTGGAACTGAATTTCTTGTTTCGTGTTCTTTTACCGAGTTGAGTTGTTGTTTGGCCAATTAAATGAACCAAATTATCACTGACCATAAACAGTCAACAAAAACGAAAACACAAAATGGAAAGGGTCAATTTAGAGGAGTAATAAATAGAAGGGCAGGACAGTGTCAGTTGATTTGATATGGCACGGGATTGGGTAATAATTGCCTGCAATGCAATACCCATAACTTGGAACTATTTTCAATTTCAATTTTCTATTAATTGATTTTCATTTTTCAATTTCAATTTGCTTGCAAGCAAAATTTCTGATGTACTCTACCTTGTATTAATTATACTATAATTTTTATCAAAAACAAATTATACTATAAATTTTATCAAAAAAATTATACTATGACCAATTATATAGACTTCGCCACATGTCGATTTCATCTTTCCTTTTTAGTATTAAATTTCAAAATCAATTATCATATCAATAAACAAATTTCACTTCTTAGTAACTATCATTGGTTATATTTACTAAGAAATTATATACACAAATAGTTAAATGAAATGATTGTATGAAAGTACTTTTCTTGAATCAACCTTGCAACAATTTCAGAGCTTCAGAGAGGAAAAATATTGTTTACATTGTACATATACGTTATCTCAATTCTTACCCATTCATTTTAAAATGAAATATATGAATTGAAAATGCATTTTTCATTCTCTTTCTCATGATTAAGATATATGAGAAACAACATTACTCTAAGAAGCATTTTTAATATATAGTAGATTATGATATTACGTGATATGTGGAATAGATGGCCACATTGATGACATATCAATTGCTTTAATAATAAACAATGTCTTTTATAATGATAGTTATACTAGATTGTCTATTTTCATTTAGAATTGCATAATTAAATAATAAAAAAAGACTTAATCCAAGACTAAGTAAAATGTTTCAATATTCAATGTTAAGATATTAATTAATTTGATGTGTTGACATTCCATTTGATTATTTACATATAGATAAATAGACAATGTTCAACGTTTATTATGTCATATCATATAGGATAGAAACAATATTTTTTAATTAATTATCTATTTTTACTTATGTGTCAATATTATTATCAGAATAAACTATCGATTAAAGATTTTTTAATGTTCGACCATCAACATTAAAAAATCATTTTTCCCATTCAATTTATGTTCCAAAGATTTTATACAATTAATGACATTACTTTTTTTTTTCCTTTTTGATTAGTTACTAAAAAATATTACAACAACTATTTTATTTTTATAAAATGCTTTGCATTTTTAGAACATTGTATATACCAATATATTTACATATCAATATTACATTATGGTAAATTTATGATGATTTTGTTAAAAATAAAATATTTATTATTTTATATCTTACTAATATTAAATTAACGGTATGATGATTGATCAAATGATAATAAATGATAAAATAAAATTTATTATTTGAAAATAAAATGACCATAACCCACACCATTCATTATAAAAGATAATGATGGAAATTCTTTATTAATTTATCACATTTAATCACGGAACGCTATTAAACACTTCATCAATCATTACAATAAGTTGAGGAAACAATGTGATATATTTATAGTTTAAAGAGTTTTAGTTAAAAATATCATTACCGTTACAATTATCATCAGAATCAAGATGTTTTTATGTTTTTTAAGAGAAAAGAAACGAAAATGTGGCAACCAAGAAAAAACTTTGGAACTTAATTCAACTAGTGTCATCAAACGGTCAAACATGATCATGTGAATTTCTGAAAAATGGAGCATTGTCAGTAGGGACTCCCTGCAAATGATGACCACCATTGTCCTTAGCTACGGCAACACTGTTGACCATTCTTTTCAGAGCTTTAACCAATACTATGATTCTCTTTTCCCTTTTTATCTTTTGCATAAATCTCTATGTTAAACTTCGCTACATACCTTAAATATATGATATTATATTTATATTGATACGTGCTTCAGTGCTATAAAATAAAACCAATACTCTAAACATTTCTCAATTAGCGTTGGATTCGCCTGGTTACCAGGTAAACTGCAATTAATTAAATTAAACGTGAAAATACTAAATAAAAACCAGAAAGCAAAGGAGGGAAAAAAGGGCGCGAAACTAAAACTATATGAAAATAAATAATAACAAACCAGACCAAATTTTAATCTTATTTTCCCTCGCTTTTCAGAATACCAATTTCCTTCTTGGCAAGAATGGCTGATTAATGCAGGAGTTCCCTTTAACAGCGAGATCACGAATAGTTTCCCCAATTAAATCCTTAAAAATGAGCCTCTCGATGTCTAAAACTGATTCCGACATCTCAATTGGGCTATCTCCCCACCCATTCATAGCATCCCCTGCAAGATCCTTCTTTAACATACCACAAATTACTTCCAACAAGTCCTCTGATGCTTCTCTCTCCTGAATTTGTTTGAATTCTGACCATATTTGTTGCAATGGTGACTTTGATTCTTCCCGAATGGCCTTCCATGGCAGTAGTTGCCTCTTCCTGTTAAGAATTTCCGTGATTGTGTCGAAAACGAGCTTTCGGCGTAGTGTGGAGCCTTTGGAAGTGTCTCTTCCCTTTAAATAGTGTTGCTTCTCTAGTAATAGGAATACATCTGAATCTTCAGGTAGATAATTGGAAGCTCTGATGATATTAGCAATGTAGACGTAATCACGATCACTATCATCTGAATTTTCCTCTGATTTTAACTGTATTGGAGAAATTTCCGGGCTCCAGTTACCATCTTCTAATTCAGCTAACTGATCTGAGATTTCAACAAGACAAAAAAAGAAAATGTTACTAGCGTTTCCTAATTCATACTGAACATCATTAATTAAAAAATTCTTTTAACTTTTGATGTGTAAAAGGAAAGTGTACACTACCAACTACGACAGAAAAAAACATAATCCTATTAATACGCTGAACAAAAAATGAGCTCCTCACTAAGATGGATATGGTGGGTCAATCTGAAAAGCACCATGGACAGGTAAAAAGTGTACCAATACGTCACCGCTTAAACAGTGAAGTACAGCAAAAGCATATTCCTCTGGAATTGGAGAAATTTTCAATTTTCTCCCATAAGGCCAATTTAAGCCAAAAGAAACAAAAAGAGAAGAAAATTGAAGATATTTTTCTACCCGATTTAAGCACGGTTAGAGATGTATGGAGCTGATAATTAAAGTCATTAAGGCTGTTCTTGCTACGGCAGCTGGTTAAGATCATTAGTGATTAACATCTATCCCACGTGATTGGACATACCGGCACGTATATTGATATAATGATTAGTGCGACTCCTACTCAATTAAATGCAATTAAACATGAACCGGTCCCCTACTTATTTAAAAGTGTATACTAGCCAAGAATAGTAACACCGAACTCATTTAGCCACACTATGCAATAATCGCAACAATTGAACCAGCGATCAGAGTTATTGAAAATAGCAATTTATTTAACTTTAGCAGAGGACCACACTTGAAAATACAATTGCTATGTGCTAAATCAGAACTCAAAGTGGTAGATTTCATTTATGACTGTAGAACCAGAAATACGTCACAAATGTGTAAAATTCAAACACCCAGCAAGATGTTCCCATTCTGCCTCTGGAATGGAATTTAATTAACAGAGAGCGACAGAACCGCTTACCTTTGAAATTGAAATCAACGCTCCTTTTCATGATAGGTGAAGGGGAAGATTCCTCCTTGTAAAATGACGAGTCGAGTACTGATACTGGACTTGGCTGCAACTGAGTAGCTGTCATCTCGGCTATGCTGTTCAGCAACTTATCGCACCTCTCTAGCAGATGTCTACCTTCTTTGTATTCCTCCAATTTTGACCTCTGTAATCACAATGCCAGGAAATTTTGTCAAGAATATTAATCACCGATACATTATTGAAGTATAATTCATTAAATAAAATTTAATTTAATTTAATCCAAGCAACTTTGAGTTCACCTCTGTATCAGTCTGAGAAGAGGTGCTAACACAATCCGAAATGGAGGATGATTCATCCTCTACTGAAAGAATGAGCTTCTCCTCCTTCTGGTAAGTACCAACAGTCTGTTTCCTGTTTCTCGGTGATCGGTTAGTAGCCTGATCCGGAATATTTCTTCTTGAACTAACTCTAGGTGACTGAACTGGTGATACTCTTCGCTGTTCAATCGAATGATTGCTTGCTTTCCTCTGCGTTTCCACCGTCAATGGTCTCCTTCTGTTCGGACTGCTACTTTCGCTTCGAGTAGGCGAACTTGAACTCCTACCACTGCTTCGGATCCGTACATTATGGTCAACCTCCGGCCGATCACGCCTTGGGCTCCTTGCCGGGAACGTATTGCCGTTTATAATCGATTCCCGGCGGACTGCTGGCCTGGATTTAAAACTGGAAGCAGAATCGTAACCGTACCTTGCTTGTCGGTTAATGGGAGCTGCTGATCTTCCCGGTTTCATCAAAACGATGGGAGATTCGTCGTAAGAGAAGCTTCCGTCGTACATGAAATTTCTTTGATTAGTTTGGTTCATTGGCTTATTGGAATGCAGAAGGCCTTTTAACTGAAGAGCCTCGAGGATTTGTTTTAGAGTGTCAAGATCCTTAGATGACTCATTGATTCCTCTCATCTTTAGCCTCTTCTCAATCTCTCCGTAGATAGAAACCGTTTGTTTCGGCTCCGGGAAGAAATCAGCTGAATCGAAGAAGCTCTTTCTCTGTCCTATGCCTCTGTGAGGGGCTCTGGACGGCTCTGTTCTTGCGTTTCTGACATAATTATACTCCTTTGGATCTACTGCTCTGCCGTTTGCTGTTTGATCTCTTAAAAGACCGTCTATTATCGCATTACTTGAAATATTGTTCTGCAATTTCTGCTGCTGCGACTGCTTCAGCTGGAAATTGACACCGTCGATGAATCGATACTGAAGGAGATCTCTAGAGGCTCTCGACTCTGAAGCAGATCTTCGCAGCTCCGGCGTCTTCGCTTTTTCCGTTTCCCACTCCGGTAACTTCTCCAGTCCCATTAGCCTTGCAATGACACTCGGTGAACGATGCTGTTTCTCGCTGTCATCAGTTTCCTCTCCGTCCTTCTCAAAGCGGTTAATTGATAATATTGCAGCGTTTGTAGGGATTTCTTTCGGCCTGAGGCTTCCTTTGCCATCAAAAGTTGCTCTGCTATCCAAAGAAAGTCTAGGAGACTCTTTGCAGAATTTCCACGACGCCTTATTGCCTTCTTTCACCTCAAAAACAGGAAGTATAAGTGGAGACTTAGGCTGCGGCTCCAGCGTCGGAGAACGGAATTCCTTCACCGGAGATTGCAGTTGCTTAAAATTTTCCGGAGAAGGAATTGATCTTGCATGCTGTGGCTTCTCCAATTCTCTTGACACTGCAGGAGAACTTTCCGGCTCGGAACAAGTGTCGACTACCTGAAAAAGCAAATATACAAATGGACAATATTAGGGATGCGATAACTCTGCATTTTCAGAGTAGTAATGATAAAAAAAAAAAAAACAAAAACTAACCGCAGAAGGAGAGAGTCGTTTAGTGGAATATAGGCGTTTCCCGGTGACAATCTGAGTCCGATCAAAGATCTGAAGGAAACCAGCCATACACCCCATTTGCTTCTCAATTTGTTTCTCTAGATTTTGCTCCTGAGCAACCCCAGCCATGTTAGTAGTAATTTCTTTCAGCAGTTCAATATTAACAGCTAGACTGGATCCAAGGAAAATGAAGGCAAAGGTGAACTATCTTCCTCTAATTTCCATCTTGTCGACCTCTCGTTCTCGCTGTCACAGTCTCTGAAAACTACGCTTGCATCAACGTCTCCCGCTTTTCTGGTGTTTTAAAGGGTAAGGATAAGGGTATAATGGGAATATGGACTGCTACATCTAACAGCTCGTTCCGGGCCTATGGGCTTCTCAATTCTGCACCAATTCAAGTGGACTTGTTTATTGGCCGGGTACTTCACCGTCTGGTCGGAGCTTGCTTTTATAGTTTGACAGAACTCGTGAACGTATTTGAACTGATCCCAGACTCGAAATTCTAACGTTTAAATCGGGCTGTGTTTCTAGAATAAAGATATTGCTTGTAAAAAATAGATATTTATTGGAAGGCAGTGTCATCAAACATTTTTCATTGAGGTTCTGTTCTCTTCAACTTTTGAAACCTAAACTGAACTGAATTGAATTTAACTTAACTGAACTTAAATTAGCTGAACTTAACTTAACTGAACTGAACTGAATTTAATGAACCTGAACTTAATTGAACTTAATAATAAATATATTAATTATTTAAATAATAAAAAAAACCCAGTAAATATAAAAATAAATAAATTACTAATAATCATTACAAATAATATTATTAATAACTACCAATATAAAATAATTAATGAAACAATTTTAATACCATTAATAATAAACATTGTTATAATACGTAAATTCATTTAATTAAATTTTTGTTATTCAAATAATAATTATTGTTACAATTACAAGTGAATTAATTTTAATTATTATAATATATTGTAGTTTGTGTTCAAATTATCACTTATTATTATATTACAAAAATGTAATAGTTGTTTTAATTAATAAATATTTTTATTTTATTATCCCATATCACATTTTCTAATTAATTAATACTATGATTATAAATAAAAATATTATTATACTATAATTACATTAATACTATTATTATACCAATAACACTAATAATTATCACTATTTAAAAATTATTTTTACTATGGTATATAATCAATATATACTACATTAAATAATAATTATTTTATTGATATTTTATCATTGTTCTTCGTTTTATTATTATTATTATTAATTTTTATTAAAGATTAATTAGAATAATCATTATTAAAATTAAAATTTATGGACCTGAACTGAACTTAATAGACCTTAACTGAACTGAACTTAACTTAATAGACCTGAACTGAACCAAACCAAATTGAAGGTGAAGAGAACAAGGCTTTACTCTCTCTTCTTTTCAAATTTGTTTTGTATTCCTTCCCTACTTCTTTCCCCCTTTCTCTATTTGTCCTTAAAACGAACTGTGCTTTTGATTTTGGCCATTAATTGAATCAACGAAGATATGTTTGAACCATTGCACACATTAAAAAGAACGATTTTATCTGGTTGGCAGTGACGAAGATCGAAAACTCGAGTATTTTCCATGATTTATTCTGATTCTACAGTTTATCGCCGCCAAGAGCATCGAGATTATCTATCAAAAGATTGTTACCAATTTTTTACCAAATCTTCGCGTTGGGAGCTCGGTTAGGTAGTGTTTTTCGTTGTTGCAATAGGAGTCCAAGCAGGAAGAATAATGAGCTCATCAATGGTGGTTATAGCTTTCTCTCAAGCCTTCTGGAATAATATACAATGTTCTTGTTGTTCAGATTCTTGTCAAAAAAAAATCTTATAGAAGCCTTGTAGAATAATCTGATTTTCATTTATTGCTTCACTTTTTGTTTATTTATGCTACGCCTGCAACATGTTTGGTGAAATGTCTGACCTGAAACAAAGACCTTATACCACTCCTATACAAAGTATAAAGCAGTTGTTTCAAGTTAAGCATTTCATTGAATATTATGATACCACTCTTATACAAAGTATAAGGACTTAATGTTATGGTTTTTTTATTAAAAAGTAAATTTTATTATAGACATACAAGGAGAATATACTAAATACATACATTATATTACTCTTGTACCATTTATACGAGCTTTCATACCAGGTTTAAGGTCTTCATGTCATGATTTTTATGGAAAATTCAATATTTACTTCTTAGTTTGTATGGGCACGCAACATGTTCAATGAAATACTTGACTTAAAACAAAGGTCTTATATCACTCTTATACAAAGTATAAAGCCTTTCTTTTAAGTCAAACATTTAATCGAACATGTGATACCACTCTTATGCAAGGTATAAGACCTTGACCCGCTCATAGACGAACCTGGTATTTCCAACATATTGCCTTTTTTTTCTTTATTTAAAATTAAGTTAATTTGGTATGATGTCTGATTGAACTTTAGCTTTGAATGTTTTTCATCAATTCATTTGTTAATGTAAGCATGATTTTGCTATTTAATACAACATCCTAGAGTGCTTCAAAATATACTTAATGTTCTTTGAAATTTATATTATGATATTTTCAAGTTTCACAACAACCAACTACATAATTTCTCACTCAATTATTATGAAATTACATAAGACTTGGCTATTCGTTTAGTTATGCGGATAAGTGAATAAAAACTAAAATTCCTCAAAGAAAAAAAGAACTGATTTGCTTATAACAGCAGTTTTTCCATTTATATTAATTTTTTGAAATTTTAAGTATATTTCAGTTTGGACTAATGAGGAAGTCCAAAGAGTAAGACTTGATGACGCTAATGATATAAACTCACAACAAATGCGGATATAAACTATAACGCCTAATCAATACTTTGCCCATTTCATTAGCACCTTAAAATATCTTAATTTCCATACCAACTATTGCAAGTGTTTCATATTAGGGTAAATAATTATAGTCTCCCTAAGTTTTGATCAAATACATTAATACCTACCTCCCTGTATCTTAAAAAATTACCTATACATCCTTGTGTTTTGATATTATCATACTATAACCTCCTTGTATCTTAAATTATATGTTTTTCTATCAAAATTGTTAACATAATAAGTATTTGTTAATATATTTACTTTTATTTTGTTAGTATTACGAGGTCTATAATCATAGAAAGTATTATTCTTGTAATTTATAAGACATTTTTATAAATTTCAATGTATGATCTCATGAGAAAAATAATAATAAAATATTTTTTAGTCATTTTAATTTCAAACATTCTAATAAATGGCATATAAGAATAATTTTTGTTCATAAACATATATTATATTAAGAAATTCAATACAAAAAAGGATAATATAAAACACAAGGAGGTTATAGTATGATAATGACAAAACACAAGGAAATATAAGTAATTTTCTAAAACACGGGGAGGTACTAGTGTGTTTTATCAAAACACATGGATGTTATAATTATTTACCCTTCATATTATACTTTTATATCATTTTCATTTTGAATTTTGAAGTAAACCGAAAATAAATTTAAAAGAACAAAACTTGTCCGGATTTGGAGTTGTTTTTTTTTACTTTTAAAGAAGGTAAATTGAATGTTTGGTTGATAAATTTTACAATAACTTTTATAATTTTTGAACTTCATGAAGTGCAAATTGCGTAATCCGCCCACAATCCTTCAAAATATTCTAAATTAAAATTATATACATTCTGCATTTGTGGTCATAATGCCTGATACAACTTAGATAGCTCATGTCATGATCAAGTGCATATAGAAGATGTTAGATTGTTGTGATATTGGATTCAGATTTACCAAACATTTTTTATACTGAAAACACATTTTACCAAGCCAAAAACCGTATGTTAATTTATTCTATAACGTCGACTCAGTTTAATACATAAGACATTGTAATGTATGTTTCGTTTTTCTTTATTGAGTTCAACTTCGTGTCATATTTATTAAGTGTACTTTCAACTTATTTTACTTGAGTTTAATTCTTTCAACTTATATCTTGTTATTTTGTTATCGAGTATCTTCAAACAAATCTCATCCAAAATAGTCCAAAAATTCCAATTATGAGAAATGAAAAAGTATCATGTATTTCTGACTATAATAAACAGGCTATCCAACAAAAGAACCAATTAACAATAATGTGCACATGTAGTCTTCACATTTTTTCTGTACTAAAACTGTTTCGGTTGGCAATTTTTCTGTAGTAAAACAAGATAATTGTAGATATAATTGATTGTGATTGATCGTTTTCGGCTGTATCGAACAACCGGTTTCACTTGTTGCCCACTAACCAATAGAAAAACACTTGGAATTTTTAGTTTCTACCAATACCTTTCTTTCTAATTTTTACGTAAACTGTAAAATAACATACTAACGGCTATTTCAGTATTAAATTCAAAAACCGATGGTAAAAGCTTTCATAAATAAAAAGTGAAAAAAGCAAACAATAAAGAAGGGAAGAGACGCTATGCCACGTGATGCTATACCTTAAACAGGACTGCTGCCGAGTGACCAAAAACGGCAAAGGCTTTTGTCGTTTCCGTCCGATTCAAATTAGAGTAAGCTAATGGGGAGTAGAAGTGAACTTGCTAAGTTGGAAGATGCAGGGACCTTTTGTATTTGGTCCAACAATAACCCCCATTACTTTCTTCTTCATTCCACTTATGCTCATAGCTTTAAATAACTTCGTAAAACACTTTACCAAAAAAAAAACTTCATAAAATATAAATTTATATTTTACAGCTAGACAATAGCCCTTGACAATTTGTATTTTACTCCTTCTGGTTTCTAATATAAATCATTTTAGATTTTTCATCAAAACCAATGAAACATTTAATGCATTATATAAAATGATCATTTTATCCTTTTTACTTTATAACAAAATTCTCTCTCTTCTTAATTATCAACTTATAAATTAATCTACACTTAATCTCTTTCCTAATTAATGCAAGGGTATATTAGGAAAATCTTGTTAAAAAATGCATTGATATTTTAAAATAACAAATATTAGTAACCAAAGTAAAAAGTTTAAAACGACAAATATTAGGAATCGGAGGGAGTAATTTTTTATTTCAAAATAATTGTCGCTTTAGGATTTTAGAAAAATTTCAAAATAACTGTTGTTTCAAGATTCCAATGCATTTTTTAAATTTTTTTTTCCATTTTACCCTTGTTTAATAGACATTGAAAATTACAAAAAGAATAAATTATCCAATTAATTTTTAAATTAACAAAATATCATAGAGGTAAATAAATATTTTTATTGTTTTAGTTAATATTATCTTGCTACGGAGAGTATGTGACTTCTACTTTGGTCCATCCTAAACTTAGCTTTGTTATTTTTAATTAATTCACTTGCACAACAATATTTAAAATTTTATTTTAAAAAAGTTCAGTTTTAATTTAGTGTTGAAGATATGTGGATAATCTCATATTGGGCATAAAGAAAATTAACAGGTAGCATATAAATGATGCATATTAGACATTAACAAAAATCAACTAGTTAAGTTTTTAATTAGATGGACACAAATAGGATTACTTGACATTTTTACTAAAATATTAAAAGCGGATTAAGTAGCAATATCTTTTTGGGGTTCTCTGCTTTCCATTTACATTTGATGCAAATTTTGATTAAGATATGAAATGAGGATTTCTGCACCCAATACAGAAACTTACAGCTTGCTTCAACCAAAAGCTGAACCCTTTTTTGCTTTCGGCTTCAACAAGTAGTAGTAATAAACAAAAAAAATTAGTGCCTAAATGTGCGTATTATTAAATGGGTGGATATCTTGGTGTTCGCAATCCCTCTATAAATCATATCATATGACACTCCTCCGTTTATTAAATATTATCGTTTTAGAGGGATTTCGTTGTCTCTTTTTTATTATCATTTTGTATTTCCAAGATATTTTTTTCCACGTTTTCCATTCCTATCATAATTAATTTGTTCAACTTCCAAGATAATATTTTAATCTCCAATAACAAGAGAAGACTATAGGTCAAATTTTTTCTATTGAACATATTAATAAAGTCTTGAAAATTGAATAGGACATGTAAATCATCTCATTCGGTTAGTTGTTATCTTAAAAACTGTGAATTAATTAAAACGGTAATATTTAATAGACCGAGGGAGTAGTACATTATTTAAACAAACTTTTCGAAGCTGTAACTGAATTGTGCAAGTTGTGACCAAACAAATCTGGTTAATGTTCTCATAATGAGATGAGTAAGGACCAATATTATTGGCCTCAAGTTATAAATCAACACTAATAACCATGCATTATTTATACCGTAACGGCTAAGTTTTTTGAATTTGATGACCAATATATTAAGTAGCTCGAATCCCAATTCTTTTACATGGCTTAATAAATCATTTTGTGCATGTTAATATTCTGCTGATATAGACTTGAAGAACACGCTTTTAATTTATGTTTGATATCTAGTAGCAATTTGCCAATTTATGTGGATATAATGTTTTTTCGCGTGTGTTTTCCTTGGTTTAGAATTTGGATTCCTTTATAAATTGAACACCTAGTTTTTATGATTCTTTTATAACGAGTGATACGTACATCTCACTTAAGGCATACCTATAATTGTTTTTGATTGTAGAGCACAGAAGTTTATCTGTAATTTAGAGGCCATGTGCATTCATTTGGGGTCCATACTTTAACACTAAAATTCACGCATCATCTTAACATGTAAAAGTTTCACCTAACTCCCTAAATTTAGTAAAATTTGTTTAGTTTTCCCTTTCAATGTATGTGTCAACTTTTGTTTAGAGCGTAGAATAAAAATATCTTTGAAAAATCAAAATAACCTATAAAAAACTGGTACATGACATGAAGAAGCAAATTAAATCAATTTGAGGTGAATGTGTATCTTTTGAAAGTCGAGAAGATTACGTAATTTTTTATAACAATTTGCGCTACATTTAAACTAAGAACCGGGCTTTTTACACCCAATTCTGATTCGATGGCTAGGAATTATAGTTGGCCCACCTAATTTCCCACTTAAGTTAGTGGGGTTATTTTTTTATTTACCATAGTTTCTTATTATAATTTAGGCTTTACAAATTTATAACTTTGCAAAACTCAAAAAATAAGAATTTTTTTATATAAAAAAGAGAAACATTTTTTTCTTATACCAATTTTCAAGTTAACTTTGTCAATCTTTATAATTACCTTCTCTCTTTTATTTATTTTAAATTTTGCAACTTCAAACGTCTATATCTCACAAACCGTTAATTTTTTCGAATCGACGCTTTAAAATATTTTGTTTGTCTTAATTTTATCTTTAAAATAACATACACTTTGTTTTTTCCAAAAAAAAAATTAATGTTTCGCAATCTTATACAGTGTATAATTGTGGTATATTGCCATTTTTACGGCATTTTCATTAAGGCTTTATGAATGATGTAAAGTTGTGTAATGAATTTATATTGATTTTTTTCTCCTTTATGTTTATAATAGGACAGATTTTCCCATAAAAATTATGACATGAAGACCTTAAACGTAACATGAAAGCTCTTATACATGGTATAATAGGGGTTATTTTTACAACAAAACTCACTTTCTAGTAAAAAAAAATAATTTATCGTAGTCTTATACATTGTATAATAGTTGTATAGTACTTATTTTTACTATTTTTTCATGAAGGCGTTATACATGATATAATAGTGGTACAATGTATTCTATATATTCTTTTTTAAATAACATTATACACCTCTTATACATTGTATAACGTTTTCATGAAAAATTATGATTTTTATTATACAGCTATTAAATTATGTATGAGATTGCGATAAATTTTTTATTTTTTCGAAAAATTCAAAGTGTGTGTCATTTTAAAGATAAAAACTAAAACGAACAAAATATTTCAAAGAGCCGATTAAAAAAAAACAAAGGTTTGTGAGATATGGAGGTTTGAAGTTACAAAATACAAATTAGATGAGAAAGAGAAGGAAGTTACAAGGGAATAAGGGTAAAAACGAAAAAAAATCATCTGTCCCTAACTCCCTGTTCCCCATTCAAAAACTACCAAGTGTTAATTTTTATTATATTTTAATAGATATTTATTTTTCTCTCATGTTTTTTTATATTTAATCTCATAAAAATTGACATTTGGCTATTTTTGAATGGGGGACAGGGATGGGGACAAATAATTGGGGACAGAGGATTTTTTTCCGGGTAAAAGCAAAAAAAAAAATCTAATAAAATAACAAAGTGAATATTAATTTCTCATTATTATAAAAGTAATAAAAACTAATTTTTTTAGGTATATGTTAACCTAAGTTAATCCACTTTTCATATCAATTATTGGATCAAAATTGGATATTAAACCCGGGTTCTTAATATGAATTCCCCAAATTTTAACGTAAAATATATGCATTTTCCCTAATTTTTAAAGTTCTGGCCACCATGCATCATTACTATTGCTACCATTTACAATTTTAATCTTTTTTTTCATCCGTCTACCGCACAACGAGAGAGATAGAGAGAGAGAGTTATGCATTGGCTTGATTCTTTATCTTTTTTACCTTTACATTAAAATGCACTTGCAATATCAGATGTAAACACCTTCTTCTTACTCTTTTCCATAATACTTGCACTTATCGGCCTTTGACCTTCTTCTCAACCATTCAAACTTCCAATCTCAAACAATGTAAAATCATCGCATCAACCTAGTTCACAACTTTTAGGTTAATTAGTAGGCTTAATGCATCAACTCCTCCTGAATTTGTTATAAATAGGTTATTGTCATCATGAACTTTTAAATGTATCAAAACTTTTCTGGATTTGTTTAAAATGCACTGGTTTGTCAATGACATGTGTCGGTTTCTGGTTGTAAAGAAAAAATTCGAAAGACGACATTTTTAAGAAGTCAAATCAACCAAAAACTGACACGTGATAATGGAGAGGTAAAACGACTTGGTTTAAACAAGTACATGGAAATTATCTATCACATTTTCAAAGTTCAAGGTTACAAGAATTTATTTTGAACAATTTCAGGGGTATAGATGCATTAAGCCTAATTAGTACTCCCTCCCTTTTTAATTAATTGTCACTTTTAGGTTATTTCTCAATACCAATGTCACATTAATTAAGACAATAAAAATACATATTTACCCTTATGACTTTTGTAAATTTGAAAGTTGATTAGATACTTTATTTTTTTTATCATTTTCAATATGCATTAAATAAGGGTAAAATGGATAAAATGTGCATTGAAAACCTAAAACGATATTCATTTAAAAAAATTTCGAAAACTCCAAAAAGATAATTATTTAAAATGGAGGTAGTACTTGACAAACTTACCACACCGTTACTTCATGCATTTGCTAACTTGCATTTCGAGAAAACAATCTTTCTACTCTTTTTTTATTAAATAAATTAGAGTTCAGATCTCTATTGTTGCTATTTTATAATTTTGTGGGAGAACTTTCTCTAAAATAAGCTTTACGACGGTATTCTTGTGGAGGATTATTCATTTTATGTGTTGATAATTATAAATTTATACTTCCTTTAATCCAATTTTATCAAAAATAAACTTTCCAGTCAAAGTGAATAAGTAAATAGTCAAAATCCTGGGGGCAGGTGAAAATCTGCAATCTCAACATTAAAAGATTATGGACATGTTCCTCTTCTTTACACATTCCCATCCAATTTCTATTAACAAAAGATTCCTTTTTAAAATTATTAATCATTTCTATCCAAACATGTGAAGCTGATAACTCCCCTAGTGAAAAAAATTTATTGTATAAGCAGATAAATTTATTATCTTTTTTGAGGAATTCAAATAAGTAGATATATACACTTAAATACAATTATTTTATTTTATGTAAGCAGCCTCTGCCCGTATGCTAAGCTAAGAGTAGCCCATTTGCTCCTATAACATTAATATATGGTAAAAATGAGTTTGATTGGGATAATGTATTTGGAATTTCACAATCAATCATTAACAAATGCCATTCTCTTATTATGGTTCTTCTCTGGTTTTCAGTAGCTGGACAGTTCTATCTTCCTTCACATGCTCACTTATTACATCCATAGTTTTCTAATTTTCATTTGAAAAATTGAAAATGTAATATATAGAAAAAGAAAAGTAATTTGTCATGTAGGCTAAATCCAACTCTTAGGGTGTAAACAATAAAGAATCTATTGATAGTCTACAAAGACTGATGTCATATTAATAAGATTAGGAAATGGAATATGTGTTATGATGTGCCTACCACAAAAATAAAACATTAGTCAAATTTGCTAATTACTAAATGCACATATTTCATTATCATCCCACATGCTCTTCTTTTTTTTCTTTTTCTTTGAATAAAGGAAAATTACTGAGCTTTGCACATGACTTGACACATAATTGAATTTTAGAATATTAATAGCATGTTTCGTCGTTGGATCTTGCTTTTTCTACTTCTTTGATATACAATTTCTAATATTTCAAGCAACATATTTTAATTTCACTTATTGTAACATTAATGTTTGTCGTTTTGTAATTTTCACATATTGTAGTTTACATTTAAATTTTCTTTATCGATTCTAGTAATTAGTTTTGTAAATTTTCGACTTATAGTTTATTAAAAGTCCGTGACCTAATTTGTAATTGCAATTTGATATTGATGTAATGCAAATCAGCTAAATTCTAATTTTCAGGAAAAAAACTCTTATAGTCTCATTTGTGCTTCTACGTAAATAAAAAAAATATAGTAGATTTTGTGAGTGTCAACCTTTAACAGTAACTCTCCGTATAAAGTTATAACCTCATGTAACATTTTATTATAACATATATTAATTAAAGAAACTCTATGTACTTATAATTTTTTATATAATAAAAAGTATAATATTAATTTATTAAAATTTTTAGTTGAATTGACCGTGAATTGCGTGGGTTGTCATACATACTAAGACACTACAACAAAAATAAATATAATGATATTCTTCTAAATTTTATGTGGGACTAAAACTAGATAAGTTAAAAGGTTTCCTTTACTTTGTTTTAAAAGTTGAATGATGCCCTTAATTTTAAAAACACCTGGTTGTCCCAACAATTTGTAAAAAATCATTAATCACCCCTTCAATGTCACGTGTCATCTTCTAGTTGGTTTGAATTTTCAAATATGTCATTTTTTTCTCTCCACCAGAAGTTGACATATGATAATGATGAACAAATTTGTACATTTTTTACAAGTTGAGAGAATCAATTGATACATTTTTGTAAATTCAAGAAGTAATAAAATATTTTTAAAGTTCAGAAGATGATTTAACTTTTGAAATTAAATTCAAACCTAGATTTAATTCACAATTGTTGCAAAAATATCTGAACTTTATGGTTTCGCGTGTCATCTTTTTTCCATTAAGATTAAAGTATTTATAACCACACTAATTATTAGGTAGGCTACTATATTTAATATTTTTGGAAGAAAAACTGCTCTATATATTTAAAAATGATAGGCGAAGTTTTACATTACTCACATAAGTCCATAGCACTCTAGGGGTAACTAGAATCGCAAACAAGTATACATTATTAATTGCAACATATTATAACTATAAATCAAATCAAGGTTTATTCTATGCGGGGGAAGAATGTAGTACACTGTTAATTAACAAGATTAATGATTTTGTATATCCTATACCTATACCAAGGTTAATTCTTTGTGCCGTCTACAGACTACAAATATATTCTTCTTAGGCTTAAGATTGGAGTATTAGATATTAATTGTATTATATAAGTAGGCTGTTACCTTAAGAACCAATGAATTAGGACTCTAATTGCGCGGTTGGATGTTTGCTAGACCGTAGATTAATTAGGTTAATATTTTGGGCTTATATGATTTTATAATTACTATTTTAAACTCGATTGAATAATTGATAGACCTGTAGGATTACACATTTTTTGCCCTTCTTTTTGTTTGTATTCCCCTCAACTATTTGCTTAGATTGAGTTTCATTTTTATAGGTTGTTCCTCATTCAAATATATATATATATATGACATATTTTTATAAATAAATAGAAGCTGATACCTATATTTTTCCAATGATACCGCATTAGCACGTTTAGGTGACACGTCGACTTAACAAAGTTTCTATCGAGTAACATGTAATAAAAAATTATAAAATATAGAAGACTTCACAATTTATTTGAAAGATTTCAACATTTTCATGTTAATGAAATTTGCTACACATCCATTGTTAATCCGTTTTATTTGTCTAAATGATACAATATGTTATATTTGTGGAATTTAAATTGTAAAGTTTATATAAACGTTATTATGCATAATCATTATAAGAGGGACTAAACATTTAGTAAATTCAATTACATGTAAGTAAATGTGTTATATGTATATCACATTGATCAAATGATTAAACATAGCATTATGCAAACTTCAAACGCTACTCTTGCATGGATATGTGTGTTGAGTGTTTGTTGTTCACATGCTCTGTATATCTCCAATGATCAATATAATCACGATTCACAATAGTAATTAAAATATAAGCCACTTTTCAATATTCATTGAATCAACCCAAATCACAAGATGGAAGCACAGCAACTTGTTTGCTAATATAATGCCTAACTTAATCATATCTTGAACACTCTTTTCTTCTTTCAATACTTATTACTAAATTATTAACCTTTTTTTAATACTCTATTATATATATCTTATCCTTAGCATTGTACCAAATCATACTGTGACGCATTATTTTACGATTATCTATCACCTAAAATTTATCTCCTTTTGAACATTTTATAATCAAAGATTCAAAATGTTATTGTTGTTATTAATTTTACTAACAAGTACATTTGGTCACAGCTTTGCAAACATGTTTGCTCAAAGCCGTTCAATGCTTGGAAGGCTTCAAATTACAAAATTCATTTGTTGGGCCAGGTATTCATCCTAATATGGGCCGTAAAAGGCTATTTTAGATACACAATTTACATGTTGGCCGACTATGTCAAATAAAAATCGGAGTTTATTACAAGACCCAAGTAATTCAATATCCAAGTCGACCCAAGTTCAACTTTACTTGCGTAGTTTTAAATTAAAAAATGAGAGTATAAAATTTAAGAGAGAGCAACCAGTAAGGCCTGAATTCTGAAAGAAGAATTGAGTTAAACTGAAGTGAATTGAACTTAATTCAATGCAAATTTATAACGATATATAATTGAATTAAATTAAATTGAATTAAATTGAGCTGAACTGAATATGAAATTATATAGAAGGACTGACTCACTAATGAAATAATAAAAATTGGGCCAATTTTTAGAAATATCTATAGTCATGTACATCTATAAATAATTTCTTGTCGTAATTTTTTTATATTATAGAATCTTACCGGTTCAATTTAAGTCTACTTTGAGTGGATCTACTTAGTACAAAAAATTTAACTATGCTTTTTAAAATTTATGCTTTGATTATTTATACGTCGACATGTTTTCAAACATGTCTAATATATTCATTTTCTAAAATATTTGAAAACAAAGAAATTTTTTTAGAAACACAACTTTTTAATTTTTGAGAAACTCGCGATTCGAATCCATAATCCTCACCTTCTTGCTCCATTTAGGGAGGTGTGATCATTAGATCAAAACGGAGTGATTTAAAAATGGTAGATTTGAGAAATAATGAATATTAGGTACGTTGGGCTGGGTTGGAAAATGAGAAATAGCACAAATTTGAGCCCTAATAACAAGTATAAGGGGGCCACAGTTGGATCTGGCTGCTGCATGGCCAAAAATGTGGCCCACTTTTTTCTTAAGATATTAAAAAGATTAAAAAGATTAACGGAAATTGTGGTTTTTGCCCGGGTTTCACTTCAATAAAATACCCCTTTTGAAACTTTATTATGTAATTGCCCCTTTTTAATATGTATTTTAATAAATTATTCTTTATTAAATGATTAATGCCCCTTCATAGAGTTTTAATTATATCAATTTCTTCCATTTTAATTAATTTTGATTATGGCAGTTATTTAATTAGTGAGATTCTCTCTTATCAGAAAGATTTTCCCATTTTCAATTAACTGTTCACGTTTATTTGCAAAATTAAAATGAGATTCTTTGCGTTTTCTTCTCCGATTCGTTATTGCTTGGATCTGTGTTGTTACTTCATCACGTTCATCTGCAAATTAAAAACTTTTTTATTGCATTATCTTATTTGTTTCGTCCATATTGAATATGTGGTGTTGCTTCTGATTCGTCTCTGCTTGGATCTGTGTTGTTGCTTCATCACGTTCATCTCAAATTAAAAACGTTTTTGTTGCATTATCTTCTCTATTTCGTCCATATTGAATCTGTGCTGTTGCTTCATATTATTTTCGGATTCCTTCCATATTTTATCCACGGATTCTGTCTCATAGTGTTCCCTGTCTAATCTGCAATGGAGGAAAATGATTTCCTTATCTATCACAATGGATACTGGACTCCCGAGAAGGATTTCGTTGATTACAGTGATTACAGAATTGTTATCAATAAAACAACGAGTTTCAGAGAATTGCAGTCCGTTATTTTTGACAGTTTGATGTTAGATCCATCGAATGTCAATTTATTGATTCAATTTCA
>CATIWQ010086263.1:0-23378 GCA_949673415.1 Euphorbia schlechtendalii | reverse complement strand
CATGCCTATAGTAATTATAATTGATATAATATAAAAAATTAATTCTAAAAAATAGGATATATAATTTTTATATTAATAACTTCATATGTCTAACAATAAATAAAGTAATTTTAATAACATTAATTAAAAAAATTGTAATAGTACTTAAAATTATTTAATTATAATTTTATTATTTAAATAATAATTATTGTTACAATTATACGTGAAAAAATATTGATTATTATATTTATTATTAGATTATAAACAATAAAAGTAATAGTCCTTTTAATTTAAAAATATTCTCGTTTTTTATCACATTTTCCAAATTAACTGATACTACAATCATATTTAAAAGTATCATTATATTACAATGACATTAATTATATTATTATCTTAATACCATAATTCTATAAAATTCTTAGAATTTCTTTTTTCTTGGATAGTTTATCTTAATAGAATAATTTTCATTGAATTAAAAGTAATGACCCTGAACATAATTTAATTTAACCGAACTTAATGGATCTTAACTGTACTTAACTTAACTTAACTAGAATGAACTTAATAGACTTTAACTTAACTAGAATGAACTTAATGGACCTTAACTTAACCGAATTGATGGTTAAGAAAACAAGGCCTTATTCCTTGTCTCATATTCAATCCTTCTTATTTGTCTATTCTATTTATTTCAAGTGACAATAATAAACACATAAAAATATTAAGGCCATGTTCTATTCAACTTTTGAAACTTAAACTGAATTTCACTACACTTAACTGAACTAAACTTAGATTTTGTTCAACTCACATTCAATTTGGTTAGTTAAGTTCATTTCAGTTCAGGTCTGTTAAGTTTAGTTGAGTTTAATTTAGTCCAGTTAAGCTATCAAATTTAATTTATATCCATTAATTCAAATTTTAATAATAACTATTCTGATTAATACTTTGATACAAAATTAATAATAATAATAATAATAATAATCAATTTCAAGGAAACAATGTCGTTAAATTAATTATAAATATAGTAAAAATATTTTATAAGTAGTAATAATCATTAATGTTATTAAAATGATGATGATGATGATGATGATAATAATAATAATAATAATAATAATAATAATAATAATAATGTAACTATAATATAATAATATTTTTATTATAATCGTAATATTTATTAATTAGAAAATGTGAAATGCATGGGAGAAAAACCACAATTGTAATAAAGTAATAAGTGGATGGATGGAGCGGACAGAGTGGAGAACTTCCGACCAATTGCGATGTCTAATTTTGTTTTCAAAATTGTTACAAAAGTTTTGGCTAATCGCTTGGGAATTATTGCTAGCCGAATTGTTTCAAAAAATTAATTTGGCTTCATTCAATGATGCACCATTCATGATAGCATCGTGTTGGCTTCGGAAGGGGTTAATATGCTTAGCAAGAAGTGTCATGGGGGTAATATGGATTTGAAGATTGATATCAAGAAAGCCTTTAATTCGATGGATTGGGATTTTTTTTATTGACGGTTCTTGACTCATCCGGTTTCTCAAATACCTTTGTTTCCTGGGTCCATAGCATTCTCAATTCGGCGAGAATTTCAATTCTTACTCCGGCCAGTTTGCGAGGTTACTTTGCTTGCTCAAGGGGGGTTCGTCAAGGTGATCCTTTATCCCCTTTGCTGTTTGGGATATGTGAGGATTTCTTATGTAGAACGTTGAATATTTTGGTGGATTTTGGGATCTTTTCACACATGAAATATATGGCTAGTACCACTTTCTCTTCCCATATGCTTTATGCGGATGACATTCTTATTTTTGGGATAGCTAAATTGGCTAATATGGTTGTCATTAGAGACACATTTGATCAATATGGGAAAATCTCAGGATAACTCATCAATTGGGAGTAATTGAGGGTTTATTTTGGAGCTTCGGTTGGGGACAGTAAAGCTGTCCATCTTGCGTCCTTCACAGAGATTAGGCGTGATAATTTTCCATTGCTGTACCTTGGAGTTCCACTATTTTTGGAAGCTCCTAAGTCTCGTTATCTTAGACCAATCTTGTGCAAGACTATGAATAGGTTTACGAGTTTGATGGGAAGCTCTTTGTCGATGCCGGGTTGAATTGTCCTAGTTGAGTCGTGATTTATGACACTTTGCTTCATTTATTTTTCATGTACAAATGGTTGGGTGCATTGATTAATAATCTTGAAAGGGCGATTCGAAATTTCATTTGGATAGGACTCCGTGGAGAAATGTAAACTTGTTGTCGCTTCCTAGGATTCTTGCACAAAACTAAGAAGGGCTAGTGGGCTTGGTTTAAAATGGATTGGTGACATCAACACTTCCCTCCTTGCTAAATTCACTTGGCATCTTGTCTCAAGTAAGGAATTCCGTTTCACTCTTCTTCGTAAACATGTCACTCGTAATGATGTTGCACAAAATTGGATCATTAATTCTAGCATTTGGTGCTCGATTCGATTAATCTATAATTCACTTTGTATGCATATTAAATGGTTTAATGGACATGACTCTAATATGAATTTTTGGAATTCTAATTGGCTAACACTAACGGTGGTGGAGCAATTGGGATTAAGTAGGACAAACATCTCAAAGAGGAATCAGAAGGTGGCGGATTTCCTTATGGATGATGGCTGGTCTTATTTGCCCTTAGAGTTGGACCAGGAGACTTCTCAGAGAGTTCGTGATTGCACTAGATCGGAGGAGGCTGAAGACTTATATGTTTGGAAGCCTGCGACTGATGGAAGTCTCACATCAAAGCTCTACTCCAAATGGCTGCAGGATGAATGCAATGAAGATCCGATTTTGGAGAATATATGGCATCCCTCCATTGCTCCTTCACATTCGGTTACTTGTTGGAAGGTGGTTAAGGAATGTATTTCTACGCATGAAGTTCTCCAGAGGCATTGTATTTCCATTGTTTCGGTTTGCTCCTTATGTCATGCGGCCTTGGAAACATCGAATCATCTGTTTGTTGATTGCAATTTTACCAAACAACTTTGGGAAAGTATTCAACTACTTTTTGGGAGACTTTTGGATACTTCGACGGATATTCGATCTCCGTTCGCTTCAGCCCCCAAATCTGTATACTATGGGTCTCGGTCATGGTTAACGTTATTTAGGTCATTTGGAATGCTAGATGCCGAGCCATTTTTGAGGATGAAAAGCCTTCAATTCATCTAGTTTTGCGATATCTTTGGAGCACAATTCGTAGAGTGGATGCCCTTGGGTTATGTTTCGTTCGAAACTCCACCGTTGAAATTAATATTTTGAAGAGTTTGGATTTACATCCTAGGATGCCCAAAGCTCCGACAATTTTGCCAGTTAAATGGATCCCTCCTTCTCCTAATTGGATCAAGGTCAACACAGATGCGTCTTCTGTAGGTTCCCCTTGCACTTCAGGATGTGGCAGAATTTTTCACAATGATCATGGTCACGCTATTCTTTGTTTTTCTTTTCATTCAATTCGGTTTTCTCTTATATTGCAAAGTTGAAGTCGGCAATTCATGCTGTGGAAGTAGCGACTACAAACTACGGTTGGCGTAATCTTTGGTTGGAAAGTGACTCAAGCTACGTTGGTTGGTGTGTTTCGGTCTCGGATGATGCAAGTACCGTAGTTCTTGCGACAGGATTGGTATAAATGTCTGAAGTCTTTGGAAGGCCGCAATTTCATTGTTACTCACATCTACAGGGAAGGAAATGGGGTTGTGGACGCTTTGGCTAATTTTGGAAGGAGCTCGGATGCGCTTGTTAGTTGGAATACCGTTCAAGAATTTTGTAGAAATTTATTTTTCCATGATTTGAGTAGCCGGAGCATGTTTCGGTTCACTTAATTTTAGCTTTCCTTTCCATTTATTTTGATAACGATTATGATTTTTAATTTTATTTAATAAAGAGGAGCTTGTGTTTTGTAGGCAAGCGAGTACATCAACCTAGTTGGGATGCTCGCTCCGAAACTTTCACCTGCCCCCAACTTTTTTTCAAAGAAGGAACATAATGTTCCTCTGGAGGTTTTAAAAAAAAATAAGTGAAAATTTTAATTTAAACTACAAGATAATATAATCACTATTATTTATTCACGTATAATTGTAACAATAATTTAAATAACAGAATTTTAATTGAATGATTTAACGTACAACTACAATTTTTTATTATTAATGTTATTAAAATTATTTTATTTATTATATTGTAGCTGTTAATATTACTATTGTTAATGATTAGTATCGATCATTATTATTTATTGATATTTTTTAATATTATTTAATTAATTTGTGTATTATTATTAAGTTTAATTAAATTCAGGTTTATTAAATTTAGTTCAATTAAGTTCAATTCAGGTCTATTAAATTAAATTCAATTCAATTCAGTTAAATTTAGTTAAGTTCAATTCAGTTCAAGTTTCAGGAGTTGAAAAATATAAGACCTTAATAGATCTGAACTGAATTAAACTTAATGAACCTGAACTTGATAATAATACACTATTATTAAAATAATAGTAAAAGCCAATAAATATTAAAAAATATTAAATTATTAATATCAATCATTGAAAATAGTAATACTAATAACTACATATATAAAATAATAAATAAGACAATTTTAATAACATTAATAATAAAAAATTGTTATAGTATGTAAATTCATTCAGCTAAAATTTTATTATTCAAATAATAATTATTGTTACAATTAGACACGATTATATAATAGTTATTATAATATCTTGTAGTTTGGATTAAAATTTCACTTCTTATTGAATTACAAAACAAGTAATAATCTTTTTAACTAATAAATATTCTCGTGCTATTGTCTCATATTACATTAATTAATCAATATTATGATTATGATTAAAAATAATATTATAATAATTACAATAAATTTTAACTACATTGTTTAATAATTATTTTTTTAAATTAATATTTTTATTTTCATTGTTATTGATTATTATTATTATTACTATTAATTTTTATTAAATTATTAATTAAAATAATTATTATTAAATTTGAATCTATGAACTGAATTTAATGAATTTGAATTGAACTTAACTTGACTAAGCTAAATTGAAGGTGAAGATAAATGAGAGAGATGAGACTAAACGTTCTATTTCATTTACCACTATTAAAATAGGAAAACGGTTGGTAATGGTCCACATTAAATGCTATTAATTGTTCTAAAACCTGAAACAAAATCACATTGAATTAGTTTAGAAATGTTAGCAATTTGCCATTTCTAAATTATTCGTTATATTTCAAGAGAATATGTTTTTTTTCTCTCCTATTAATGAATTATTGTGATAATCTTATTACCAAAACAAAACTGATTTCAAAAAATAAAATGAGATATTTTATTACTTTTTTTCCTTGATGCACATGAATCAATCCGACAATTAATACCACATTTTGTCTATTTAAGCGTATGAAAACACAAATGAAAGACTTACACTACTCAAACAAATATATCAGAATGGATTTACAACATCTTCTCCTCTCCCTCCTAACCACAACTTCACTCTTCCACCTCATTCAAAACCCCGTTGTTGCTTCTCGATCCCTGACACCATCACCAACCCCATCCCCAACACCACATGATGGAAAAATAGACTTCATAAAGAAAACTTGCCAATCAACAACATATCCTGATGTTTGCTACAAGGCCCTATCAAGCTACGCGGACCAAGTTGGAAATGATCCAGTCAAGCTAGCTCTTGCATCTATGTCCTACACCCTTCCCAGAGCTCAGGCAGTGAGAGATTATATTGACAAACTTAACCACACGAAACTAGACCCCGATACAGCCAGCTCTGTTGATCAATGTGTCGAAATGTATGAGGATGTCGTAGACGAAATCATAATGACACTAGACGAGATGAAGAAGAAGAAATACAACATTGATGACCTAAAAACTTGGTTGAGCGGTGCTATAACCGATGAGGACACATGTACTGAAGGTTTTGAGGATGATATGGTTGGTGCTATTAGTGATAGTTCGGACGTGAAATCGGATGTGTTGGGTCGGAATTGGGAGGTTAGAATGCTTACGAGCATTTCTCTGGGCTTGGTTGTTCTTTCTGATCAGAAATAATTCATAAATGGCTAATTTATATTAATATTCTCAATTTGTAGTAACTTGTTAGTGGTGGTGACTAGAGGGTATGGGGGTTACACATGTATCATTTAATACTCACTTTCTAATAGTTATTAATGAAATAATGTTGGTCTGTATTAATATTAGAGAACATTTCTAATTTATAGCTTTGGGCGTGGAAATGATGAAAAAAGAGAAATTGAGATATGAATCAGACTAAAAAATATAAAAGATTTTTTTTTTGGCTCAAAAGGTAATTGAAATTGGTAATTATTTGATTATTTTTTTATTTAAATTTTGTCCCCTGATTAAATTTTTCATGATTACCAATTCCAAATTCTTAGTTAAAAAGCTAAGAATCAGCTGATGTTTGAGAATTTGTTCAATTGTTGCCTTCTGCTATTCAGTATCAAAAAATAATTCTAAATGTTTGGTTTAAGTTCTTTTAGCTATTTAAGTATTAAAAAATTATCTCGAAAATGTGCTTGTTAATCACTCATCAGTATTTATGGTTTTTTTTTTCAAATTTTGTATTTATCTAACCACTAAGATCAAGTATTACCGTTCTAGTGATTATCACTTCTTTCCAAAGTACAGAAAGATGCTAGAGTTCATGGATTTGATTCCCAAATACCTCAAAAATTAAAAAAATGTTTCTATTTTTCAAAAAATAAATCAACTAATAACGACATGCTCTTAAGTGCAAAATGATCGGTTACCTTTGATGACATTATTTATTCCGTAATATCATTATTTCATGGACAAAAAAGTTAACCCGGAAATTTAATTGACAAAAATGTTGAATTTAATTAGTTAACATAATAAAATAAATGCAGTGAACGTAGTGAATGCATTGAATAACTGCTCTTCCTTTGTGATTCCGGTAGGATTAATTTATCAGGATTGTAAAACTTTGATTAGGAGTTTTTCTTTTATTTGTATTGTTTATGCTAGTATGTCACGTATTTGTTAACCAAAACAGTTTATTCTTCCACTAGTACTCTTATCCACATTTAATTATGACTGTAATTTGACTCTAATATATTTAATAGATTACTTCTTCTTCGTTCAAAAAATACAAACAAATATTTCTTATGAGAAAGGCACCTAATACTCAAGTATCGAGGAAAGGAAAAAAAAAAATCAGATTATATACATAGAAGGCTGAAAAATTTAAAGTTCAAAATGATACGAAAAATTTTATACCAATGAAAAATAATGTACTAAATGTCCGGACATTAGTGTAAATTTTCCATGTTTTACACTTTTACCTACGTGGGATAATCCTAATTTCATTTATAATCTTAATTATTTTAGATAAATGTTACATATTTATAATCAGTCCCTTTACTTTTCAGATCAAACACGTATACAATTTTACTATCTTTTTTAATAAAAGCTGGAAAGATGGTAAAAGATGAATAGGAGGCGACAATGACATTCTCGTTAACCCGTCACTTACACGATCATAGAAACTCCACCTTAATTTATTAAATAGAAAATAAAAGATACAAAACAAATTTTAGGAGAAATGAAAAGGGCAAAACTAAGTGAACCAATAAAAACAACAACAAACACAATAATGTGCATAAGGATCAAAGCAAAAAATGGACTTGACGAGAAGTATTATGGGATTGCATTATCAAGAAATTCAGATTACAATTTTATGTTTGAATACACCGGTATATTTGTCGAAGCCCGCTCAATCTAGCAAATTCGAGCTCGTGATTGCCTATATCTCCAATCACTACATCACTTCCAAAACGGTTATTGTGAAATTTGAACCATCTGAAATCATGGATGAACGTTAACGTTATGGCTGTAGAGTCATGAATTGGCGTTGCCTTGAGAAAAGGAAACAGTTAGTTTAAGGGCTTGAGAATGCAAGGATAACCAATCGAAATTCATTGAAATCACAATATCAATGGAAACTGATTCTTGTAAATACCGTAAAAATTAAAATTTCAGAGACTTTCAATGAAAATAATCATTGATAATCTGGTATAATACAGTTGTACACGTTGACACCATGAATATCATCTCCATATGGCTACCCATCCCTTCCGAATGGATGTATCAGCGAATGATGTCTCCCAAGTCGAGATAGATGCCAGGTCATCTCCCTCTTACATCCAACTAACAAGGGATTCAATCCTAGTTGGACTTCATCTCTCCAAACAAGGGATGTACTTCAAGAATGGATGAACCAATAGTGTAAGAGTTTACCTCCATCACTACTTGGGCTCATCCATGTCCTATATATGGACCTCAATCACATGACAAAGGTACGCAATTCTCATACTTTCAATCTTTACTCTTTGCCTCATCTCTTAATTCCGTCGCTAACTTAAGTATCGGAGAGGCTATGCTAGTCACTCGGCTAGTCTCCCTTAGTCACCCCCAGTCTTGTAGTTTCCAACCATGGTGCAAGGCGGCGTGTACAAGATCAATAGTTCTGAAGATAGGCGCGTGAGAGCCACTTTCTCACTCCAATCTTTCAGTGGTGCGGTGAGGTGGAATAAAAGAAAGCTTTTTGTTCCACAAAATTCAAAACTCTTGTTCTAGTAGACGAACACCGAAACACATCAGCCATGACCAATGAAATACCCGAAGCAAGAAGTGGAGGAACACAACTTGCTACCACTTTCGCAACTCTAGCATCAACCACAACGGTTTTGTCCTCGCAGAGTACATTACACTCCGACGTACACCCCCCAAGTGACAACGTCACATTTTTTGAAAGTGTAGCACAGAAGTATCAGATGACGTCGAAGGATCAGAATTAGATCAGGCACAACCTCTTCGCCTCCTAAACAGATCAAACAACTCAACAATGGTGGGTCACAAGCTCAGCGGAACTCCAAGCAGCAACATGAACAATCATCCCACTTTGGGATACCCGCCCATCAGTCCGCAACAATATATATCGCCTAACCCGCTCTTACCACCTCATTCCAGATTCCCACCTTCAATCTTCACCACTCAGGGCATAAGTCCCTCGTCTTATCAACTCCCTTACAATAAGGATGAATGGGACCACCACCTCAGGCGACTTTTGGCGTTGAGGCCACGGCCCCGTCCTGGGCAGAATTAATGGGACTATTCTAGCATCCCAGCAATCCCCAACAATAGCTGTTCAGCCGACCATAATTCATTCAATCTGGTGAATTTCACTCGGCCTACTATCAACAGCCACATGGAGGAGGAATGCCACCTCCACCCGTCCACTACTCGACACCACCTTCTCATCCGTCTCCCCAACCACCTGGACAGGATAAAAGCTACCTCAATGACCTAGAATTCATTAAGATGTTTAAAGAAGGACTGAACCACTTCGCTATAACCATCCATGAACCCCTATTGATAGCATCCTACTCCCCGTTCAGTGCTAGGATTCAAAATGAACCGCTTAACTCATATGTGAAAATCCCTTATTTCAACAACTATAACGGAGACACGGATCCAAGAACCCGCATTAAAACATTCAAAAATAAGATGGACATGGCACATGTATCTGAGGCTCACGCTTGTCGGTACTTCCAAAACACTCTCATAGGGAAAGCCGCCTACTAGTTCGATGCGCTACCATCTGGCTCCATCAGTAGTTAGGAAGAACTCCAACATAAATTTTGCACACAATTCATAGGCTCCATACCGGCTGCAACCTAATCACGAACACTATATGATATAAGGCAAGGATAGAGCAAGTCATTACGAACCTGTATTGAAAGGTTCAACCGGGCCTGCCTCTAGGTACGAAACATTGACTTCATCACAGCTAAAGAGGCCATGATAAGAGGAACCCGTAACGAACGACTAAGAGCAGAGATATTACAAAGAAACCCAGCCGACCTTTAACAAATGATAAACATTGCTAAAAGACACATAGAGACTGACGAGTTACACAGACCTAGAGACAATCACTCAATTCAATCGACCAACAACCACTCTGCAAGGTCTGAAGACCAAAGATGAAACTGGCGGAGAGGTGGAAACCTGAGAGGAACACCAAACAGAAGGGACTACATTAGCCCCATACAAAGAGGTAGGCCACCCTTGAATGCACCTTTAAGAGATATCCTAATCACCATCCAAAAGAGCAATGATAAGAGAAGTTTGTGTTACCCTAGGGTAACCATCGAATCCCAATAAGGACGGGATATGAACAAATACTGTGAGTTCCACAGGGCCAAAGGTCATCACACGGATGATTGACGAGTCTTAGCCAATGAAGTACATCAGCTCATCGAGGAGTGTAAACTGGAACAATTCGTCAAAGCCATCACCAGACAGGTAAATGATGATAATTAGAGAGATCGAGAGGATAAAAGGTCACCCAAGCGGGGGGACAAAGGAGTGATCCTCATGATAGGAGGAGGGCTTGACTCGCGAACATCTTCAAAGTAACCCAGGCATGGAAGAGGAGAAATCTATGAAGATGACCTCTTTACCAAATACAGCATGGTGAAGCGGCCAAGACCTAATCCATTGGTAATAGAAGTGGAAATTGAAGGTTACATGGTTAGACGGATCATAGTGGACATAGGCAGCTTAGTCAACCTAATCACCAAACAAGCCCTATCCCAATTACAAATTGCAGAGAGCTGAATGTTCCCCAGCTACGTGCCACTTGTAGGGCTGAGTGGTCACATGGTCCTTGCTTTGGGATAGGTGAACCTAGAAGTTGAAATGGGGGACAAAGAGAACAAGTGGCAAGCACAAGTAGAATTTATCATGGCAGAGATCTCCATTGCCTACAACGTCATTCTGGGAAGACCATTCCTCGTAGACACAAACTCATTAATCTCCATGAGTAAGTTAGCAATGAAAATCCCCACCACCCGGGGCTAGCTGTTCGCCACTTTTCAACTGATAATATAAAAGTTCTAAATATGAACAAGTGTTATCAATACCGCTTATCAAATAGAAAAATGATGATAACTGCAAGTATACAGTTACGATGTAGTTTTAAAAGATATCGATCCCACAGGGAAGGAATTCGGTACTAAGGATCAACTAGAGTTATGGAACAAAACAAAATAAGATAAGTTGAACGTTTTGAATGGTAGACTGATGAATAAAATGATGCATGAATAAATTAGAGAAAATTAAAAGCATATAGATATTCCCTAAGAACAAGTATAGTGGAGTAAAATATGCAAAATAATCAAGGATGTTTTATGCACTAGATAACTTCAACAAACTCGATTATAGACTCCCAAATATCCTATAATTCACCTCAGAGCATCACATGAAATGACTTTTCTAAATCTAGGGTAAACGAATTATGACACTTATAAAAACCTAGACAAAAATAATTCTATGCTTAGTATGGGTCGCTCTCACATAACCATATTTAGCAAGTTACAACTCCAAAAATGTTAGCTCACTAAACAACGTTATAATCACAGATCCAGTGATTATACATAATCTTGTGAACCCCAAAACTACTCTTAAAGTCAACTTGAAAGTATATAACTTCATTAATATAAGTGACACAAGATGAAATACTCATTGAGACACATAGGCATATCATAGACTTTGAATTAGAAAGTATAATTACAAAATAAAGTAAAGTTGTAAGGTATACAAGTCAAAGCTGAAGTTGATTAAATCGTATCCACTCTTTAATGGGAGTCTTCAATTCCCACAATTCCTACATCTACTTTGAATTTGGTCTCGACTCGTACAGATCCTCCTTTAGGATGCTATTCCTTGTGAATATTAAACAAATGAATGTTGAAGAAGAAAATTTTTTTTAATAAGTGCTTTGCAATTACACTCATACAACAATTGCTCAAATTTGTATAGAAATCTAATGATTGAAACAAGAATCGAATCACATATACATTTTTCTCTCTAACACTTCGAACTTAGCGAAATCCAAATAAATTTCACTCTCTAACTATCATGTATTACTGCCCACACACATCTCTCTCTACCATGCATCACCTACGAAATGGTTGATTTGAACCTCTATTTATATAGTGTAGAAGGTTGCGTTTATCCAAATGAATAGTCATGTCCATTGGTGAAGGGTTGCATCATCTTCATGTGATTGGATGCAAGATTTCATCCTTATCTTCAATGGATAGGCACCTTTTTGTGATAACATTGTCTCCAAAAGGTGTCTATTCATCTGACAGTTGATGGCAGTTGATCATTCTTATCCGGTGGTTGGAAGTTGAGAAGAGTTTACCAGACCCGTATTGATTCGCGTGTGTGACATACATGTCACGATCGTGAATGTGAGTTGGTAACTAACTATTTGTGAAGAATGATAAGTCACGATCATGATCGATAGTAGCGAGTGTGATTTGGCCAATCGCGAGTAGGAATCACTATCGTGACATGGTTGTGACGTATACTTTTCTTCATGATTCTTCTTTGCAACTTTACTGATCTTTGATAACTTCGATCCTAAGCCAATTCCTTACATTCCACACATCTTTTTTCACCTTTTTCACTCTTTTTGCATTGAATTCCATGTTTAATCATTTGACTCCCAAGATTCAGCTAGTTTCTGCACTTGCATAAAAAACAACTACATACCATGTGAAATCTTTTATCTGAAGTATAAAATGACTCGAAACCACATCATTGTATGAGTAAAAATATCAAGATAATGAGTGTAATTATACACTTATCACCAGCCATCGTCACCGGAAACTGTTCACCACTTTTCTACTGATAATATAGAAGTTCTAAATATGAATAGGTGTTGCCAGTATTTCTTATCAAAGAGAAAAATGGTGATAACTGCAAGTATACAGTTGCGATGTAGTTTTAAAAGATATCGATCCCATAGGGAATGATTTCGGTTCTAAGGATCAACTAGAGTTACGGAACAAAAGAAAATAAAATAAGTTAAAGGTTTTGAATGGTAGATTGATGAATGGACGGATGCATGAACAGATTAGAGAAGATGCAATGCATATAGATATTCCCTAAGAACAAGTATAGTGGAGTAAAATATGCAAAATAATCAAGAATATTTTATGCACTAGATTACTTCAACAAACTCGGTTCTAGACGCCCAAATATCCTATAATTCACCACAGAGCAACACATGAAATGACTTTTCCAAATCTAGGGTAAATGAATTATGACACTTATACAAGCCTGGGCAACAATAGTACTATGCTTAGTACGGGTCACTCTCACATAGCCATATTTAGCAAGTTACCACTCCAAAAATGTTGACTCACTAAACAGCGTTATAATCACAGATCCAGTGATTATTCAAAATATTGTTAACCACGAAACTACTCTTAAAGTCAACTTGAAAGCATATAACTTCATTAATAAAAGTAACGCAAGATGAAATACTCGTTATGACACATAGACATATCATAAACTTTGAATAAGAAAGTATAAGTAGAAAACAAAGTAAAGTTGTAAGGTATGCAAGTGAAAGCTAAAGTTGATCAAACCATATACGCTCTTTAATGGGAGTCATCAGTTCCCGCAATTCTTGTATCTACTTTGAATTTGGTCTTGACTCATACAGAACCTCCGTTAGGATGCTATTCATTATGAATATTGAACAAATGAATGTTGAATAAAAAATTTTATTGATAAGTGCTTTGCAATTACACTCATACAACAATCGCTCGAATTTTTTGAGATATCTAGTGATTGAAATAAGAATGGAATAACTTATATATTTTTCTCTGTAACACTTTAAACTTAGCTAAATCTATATAACTTTCACTCTCTATCTATCATGTATTATGCCATACATGTCATCTCACACCATCTACATGAAATGGTTGATTTACACCTCTATTTATAGTGTGTGAAAGGTTGTGTTTATCCAAACGAATAGTCATGTCCATTGGTGACGGGTTGCAATATCTTCAATATGATTGGATGCAAGATTTCATTCTTATCTTCAATGGATAAACACCTTTTCGTGGTTGAATTATCTCCAAAAGGTATCTCTTCGCTTGACAATTCATGGCGATTGATGGAGGTTGATTGTTCTTATCCGGCGGTTGGAAGTTGAGAAGAGTTTATCAGATTCGTCACAATTCGTGAGCGTGACATACATGTCGCAATCGTGAATGTAAGTTGTTAATTGACTATTTATGAAGAATGATAAGTCACGATCATGATAGATAGTCACGAGTGTGATTTAGCCAATCACGATCATGACATGATCTTGACTTATGCTTTTCTTTATGATTCTTCATTGCAACTTTACCGATCTTTGACAACTTCGATCCTAAGCCAATTCCTTGCATTCCATGCATCTTTTTGCATCTTTTTCACTCTTTTTGCATAGAATTCCATCTTTGATCATTTCACTCCCAAGATTCACCTAGTTTCTACACTTGCATAAAAAATAAGTACATACAACGTGAAATCTTTTATATGAAGTTTAAAATGACTCTAAACCACATCATTTTTTGAGTAAAAATGTCAAGATAATAAGTGTAATTATACACTTATCACACCCCCACACTTAACTTTTGCCTTGTCCTCAAGGTAAACACAATAGAAGTGTATAAAAGAGTAATTCAAGTTCGTACCGAATGTGGTGAAAGACTATTGTAGTGAGTACCACATTCCCACATTGCATAAGGTTCAAGTAAAGTATACAAAATTTCCCACAAATTAGTAATATGCAATTTATATAGTCCAGTTGCATACATTTACTCTTAATGGAGGGCCAACCGAATTGCTTCTTCATATAAGTGTTATATGCTCGCTCGAATATTTCCTTCTCTCAAGAATAGTATAAAGTATAAAGGAAAAAGGGAGCACACTTTGAAAAGATTAATCTCAAGGCATTTTTAGGTAACCTAGGATGCTAAACACTCTTAGTGGTTGCATTTTATGCTCCATACCACTCTCCCCTTTTTTTAGTGGTTGCATTTTATGCTCCATACCACTTTCTCTCTTTTTTTAAGTATATGTTTTTGAAGTATAGATTTGTACTTTGCACCCATTTTTCATTCTATGCTACTTTTTCTTTTTTCACTCATTGAATGGTTGCAGTTTCTACTCTGTACCATTCCTCACCTTTTGCATAACTCATTGGTTATCCTCTCTTTCTTTTTATTTGTTTTCAATAACCTCATCCTTTATTGATCACTTTCAAAGTATTATGGATATAGTTTCCTTACACTTTAGACACACTCAATACTTATAGGACATATTCAAGAAAACATATAAAACTCATGGTAAGATGATAAGTGTATAATTACACTTATTATCTTGATATTTTCAATCATAAAACAATATGGTTTAGAGTCATTTTATACTTCATATAAAAGATTTCAAGTGGTATGTAGTTGCATTTTATGCAAGTGCAGAAACTAGGTGAATCTTGGAAGTGAAATGATCAAAGATGGAATTCTATGCAAAAACGCTAAAAATGGTACAAAACGATGCGTGGAATGCAAGGAATTGTCTTAGGATCGAAGTTGTCAAAGATCGGCAAAGTTGTAAAGAAGAACCATGAAGAAAAGCACATGTCATGATAGTAATTCCTATTCGTGATTGGACAAATCATGCTCGCGACTAACTATCACGATCATGACTTATCATTCTTCACAAGAAGAAAGTTACCAACATATATTCATGATCATGACAAGTATGTCACGCTCACGACTTGTGACGATTTTAGATAACTCTTTACAACTTCCAACTGCCGGATAAGAACGATCAACCGCCATCAACCGCCACATACTATCAAATGAAAAGACACCTTTTGGGAACACTAAAGCCATGAAAGGTGCCTATCCATTGATGATAAGAATGAATTCTTGCATCCAATCACATTGAAGATTACGCAACCCTTCGCACTCTATAAATAGGGTTCAAAATCAACCATTTTCATAGAGAATGGAGTAGATGACATGAATGATAACATGTATGATATAGATAGAGAGTAAAATATATAGATTTCACTAGTAAAAATTGTTGGAGAGAAATAATGTATAAGTGATTCGATTCTTGTTTCGATACAAGGTTTCTCCACATATTAGAGCGATTGTTGTATGAGTGTAATTGCAAAGCACTTATCAATAAAATTTTTTGTTCTTCAACATTCATTTGATTGATATTGACAAAGAATAGCATCCTAGCGAAAGTTCTGTACGAGTCAAGACCGAATTCAAAGTAGACGCTGGAATTACGGTAATTGATGACTCCCATTAAAAAGTGGATATAGTTTAATCACCTCTAGCTTTCAATTGCATACCTTACAACTTTACTTAGTTTTCTAATTATACTTTCTAATTCGAATTTCATGATATGTTTATTTGTCATAACAAGTATTTCATCTTTCTTCATTTATATTAATTAAGTTGAATGCTTTTGAGTTGACTTTAAGAGTAGTTTCGGTGTTAGTAAGATTGTGTATAATCACTGGATCTATGATTTCAATGTTGTTTAGTAAGCCAACATTTTTAGAGTGGTAACTTGCTAAATATGGCTATGTGAGACCGACCCATACTAAGCATAGTATTAATGTTGTCCAGGTTTTTATAAGTATCATAATTCCTTTACCCGAGATTTGGAAAAGTCATTTCATGTGTTGCTCTGTGATGAATTATGGAATATTTGGGCATCTTGAACCGAGTTTGTTGAAGTTACCTAGTGCTTAAAACAACTTTGATTATTTTGCATATTTCACTCTACTACACTTGTTCTTAGGGAATATCTATATACTTTGCATCTTCTCTAATGTGTTCATGCATCTATCTATTCATCAATCTACCATTTAAAACCTTCATATCACTATATTTTGTTTTACCCCGTAACTCTAATTGATCTTTAGAATCGAGTTCCTTTCCTGTGGGATCGATATCTTTTAAAACTACATCGCAACTATGTACTTGCAGTTATCATCATTTTTCTATTTGATAAGCGGTATTGACAACACCTGTTCATATTTAGAACTTTTATATTATCAGTAGAAAAGTGGTAAACAAGTTTTTGGTGCCATTATAGGGGTAGGCAAGTGCGTTCTAGAGATCAAATATTGGGAGACTACGGTACGTTTTTATATTTTGCTTTTATTTTATTCATATATCTGTTTGTTATTGTATTTTGTGTCTAAAATGTTTTCTAACATACATTGGGATAAGTTTTGTGGTGATTAGAATATTGATAACATAATTGATACATACGTAGATGAAATTTGTCATGGTGCATCTCATGAAGAGTCAACATCTTAATCCTTTGAAAATTTAGAATATTCCACTAAAATCGAAAAATTAGTTAGAGAAGAAGATCCTATACCACATTCTATAGATAAACCACCCTTAGTAGAATTGAAGCAATTGCCTAGTCATTTGAATTATGCATTTTTAGGAAGCAACAATACCTTACCCATTATAATTTCTAGTAAGTTATCTCATTTGCAAGAAGAATCATTATTGGAGATAATAAGAGGTAGAATCAGGAGTATTGGTTGGAAAATTTCCAATATTAAAGGGATTAGCCCTAATATAGTGAAGCATTTTATTAATTTGGAGAATTATAGTAACCTAAGATCAAAAGGCAAAGAAGATTAAATCTATACATGAAAGAAGTTGTTAAGAAAGAGATTATTAAGTTGTTAGACGTAGGAATTATATATCCAATTTTAGATAGTGAATGGGTCAGTCCTATTCAATGTGTTCTGAAAAAGGGAGGTAATAGTGTAGTTCAAAATGAAAAGGGTAACTTAGTTCCTATTAGGACAACAACTGGATGGAGAGTTTGCATAAATTACAAAAAATTAAATGTATCCAATAGGAAAGATAATTTCCCTTAACCATTTATAGATCAAATGTTAGAAAGGATATCAGGTCATGCTTTTTATTGTTTTCTTGATGGATTCTTTGGATATTTCCAAATTCATATTAAGCCAGATGACCAAGACAAAACAACTTTTACATGTCCATTTGGTACATTTGCTTATAGAAGAATGCCTTTTGGGTTGTGCAATGCTCCAGCTACTTTTCAAAGGTTTGTTTCAGCTATTTTTAGTAAGTATGTGGAGGATATTATGGAAATTTTCATGGATGATTTCTCTGTATATGGAGATTCTTTTGAGAAATTTCTAGATTATTTGGATAAAGTACTTGCTAGATGTGAAGAAACTAATTTTGTATTGAATTGGGAGAAATTTCCTTTTATGGCTAATGAGGGTATAGTTTTAGGTCATAAGATAGATGAGAAGGGAATTCATGTAGATATAGCAAAAATTGAGATCATTGAGAAATTACCTCCTCCCATAAATGTTAAGGGAGTAAGATCATTTCTAGGCCATGCTAGATTTTATAGAAGGTTTAATAAGGATTTTTTGGTTTTAGCTAAACCTTTAACTAATTTATTAGTTAAAGATGTGAAGTTCGATTTCTCTGATGATTGTTTAAAAACCTTCAACACTTTAAAATGAGCATTAGTTTCGGCACCCATAATTGTGAAACCATATTGGTCTTAGCCATTTGAATTGATGTGTGATGCTAGTGATGTTGCTGTTGGTTGTGTATTAGGTCAAAGGTATGAAAAGAATTTGCATGCAATTTATTATACGAGTCACACTTTATCTTCTACACAATGCAATTACACCACATTGAAAAAGAGATGTTAGCAGTTGTATATGCATGTGATAAGTTTAGATCATATTTGATTTGATCTAATGTAATAGTTTATACATATCATGTTGCTTTGAGATATTTGTTTACTAAGAAAGATGCTAAACCTAGATTAATTAGGTGGATCCTTCTTTTACAAGAGTTTGACTTAGATATAATGGATAAAAAAGGAAGTGAGAATACTGTAACTAATCACTTATCTCGTTTAAAAGATGATAAGGGACCTATAAGTGAATCTGGTGACATTAATGAACTTTTTCCAAATGAAAATCTTTTGTCTATTAAATATACTATTAGTCCATGGTATACTGACTTTGCAAATTATTTGGTTACGTATACTTTACCCTCTGATTTAGATCTAATGGTAAGAAGAAATTTCTTAAGGATATTAGATCATTTATGTGGGATGACCCTTATTTGTTTAAAGTATGTGCTGATAGTATTATTCGTAGATGTATAGATAATACTAACTTTTCTTCAGTTTTAAGTCATTGCCATGATAGCATATATGGAGGACATTTAGGACTAGCAAAAACTGCTATGAAAGTTCTAGAAAGTGGATTTTATTAGCCAACATTGTTCAAGTATGCTAGAGATTTTGTTCAAAATTGTGATAATTGTCAGAGAACAAGAAACATAAGTCGAAGAGATGAGATGCCATTGAAAAACATCTTAGAAGTGGAGCTTTTTTATGTTTGGGGTATAGATTTCATGGGACCATTTCCTAACTCTAATGGTAATAATTACATTCTGGTTGTAGTTGATTATGTTTCAAAATGGGTTGAAGCTAGCACATATAGTAAGAACGATGCTAGAGTAGTTGCTAAGTTTCTTAAGTAATTATTTAGAAGATTTGGAGTTCCTAGGGACCATAATTAGCGATGGAGGTTCACATTTGATCAATAAGACTTTTGAAAGCTTGATGCATAAGTACAGAGTACATCATAAGGTTGCTACTCCATATCACCCTCAGACTAGTGGTCAAGTAGAAGTTTCTAATCGAGAAATTAAGTGGATTCTCGTGAAGACTGTCTCAAATTCTGGGAAGGATTGGTCTACTAAGTTAAGTGATGCATTATGCGTTTACAGAACAGGATTTAAGACACCTATTGATATAACACCCTATAAGTTGGTTTACGAAAAGGCTTGTCATTTACCAGTAGAATTAGAGCATAAGGCTCTATGGGCTTTGAAGAATTTGAATATGGATTTACACAAAGCTGGTGAAAGAAGAAAGTTGGATTTAAATGCATTAGAAGAACTATGTTTATCATCATATGAAGATGCAAAGATTTATAAAGAGAAAACAAAATGATGGCACAAAGCAAAACTACTAGAAAAGAAGTTTAAGATTGGAGATAAAGTTCTATTATATAATTCCAGACTTCGCTTGTTCCTTGGAAAACTCAAATCTCGTTGGAAGGGACCTTACGAAGTTATTCAGGTATTTGACAATGGAGCATTGGATTGAAAGTCGAAAGTGGAGAAATATTTTATGGCAATGGCCAAAGATGCAAACCTTGTCTCGAAAATAAATTTGAACAACAAGACGTTGATGTTCAATTGCTATCTTCACCATAATCATTCCAGATAGTAAATAGTGAATATTTATTATTTATATTTAATATGTTTGTTTTTCTTAGTTTTTATAGGTACTAAGTCTAAAAATTGAAGAAATATAAGGATTAAAGAAGGTCGCGACCACGACTACAGATCGCTCTTGTGATATTATGTAGCAAAACCTTCTGTTCCTGTTTTGAAGAAAGTCACGATCAAGATATGCCTTCACGATTGCGATACAGAGAAAAATATGACCATTGCAGATTGCGATTGACACACGACAGATGGCTAAAATCACCATTAACGGCTAATTTGAAGGAATATATTGACTATTTAGAATAATGAAAGACCTATTAGAACTCTATATAAAGGTCCAGATTGAACCCATAACCACTACAACCTTCCTACAAGTCTTCTCAAGTTTAAATTCTTTCAAACCATATCTATTCTTCTTCAATTCACAACCTTTTCAACCCTTTACTTAAAAAACAAACATACCTCGTGTTAAGGTAGCCGCCAATAGAAGAGAAATCCCAAACTATCAACAAGAATACTGTTGTCCTTTTCCCATTCATTCATGTGAGAGGGGAAAAGATTCCATGTTTTGAACAAATTAGAAATCACCTGTATGATCTTTCTTGATTTGGTTTTCTTGGAGACTTTAGTCATTCATGAGCAAATGGGCATGTATATCTCTGATTTGGATTTAAGCACGTTTGTGGGAATGTGATTTCCACAAAATCGTGATTGGGTTTTGGAATGTCTAGTGACATTTGGTTTGAAGATAACAAGAAGAGGGCAATTCAATTTCGAAACCAAGGTTGACATTATACCGTCCCAAGGGACATGATGAATGCTAGGTTTGGGTTCGAAATTGAAAACTCATAAAGCATGATGGATTCTTTTCAAGCAAATTGAGTTTGGGCAGATTTGACGGGTAAGCGAACTTTCGAGCCCGAAAATTCCCCAAACAAATTGATTGAGGATGAATGTATTCTCCTACATCATAAATACCTTGCTACTTCGGTATTTTGTCGAGTGGAGAACATAAAGGTCCAAAAGAGAGATGTGTTCATTCTTTTTTTCTTGATGAATAAGCAAAAAGTGGAGTTCGTAGACATCATATGGGACATGATAAAGAAGAATTCAACAAGATTGAGGAATAAGATTGGTGCGGCCGAAATTATAACAGCCATTATTATGGGAGCTCAAAGAGAACTTCCCTATGTTCAACAACTGGGTGAGTATTTTCGCTATATGGATGGAAACTACTTGAAAAATACCGGACTTCTTCAAGAGAAAGCTGGTACCTTTTCTTTCTTCTCCTACTCCAACCGCACCAGAAAACTAATCCCAGGTAATGAAGACACTTCCACCGGCCCATCTGATCCTACTGCTCGACATCGTCCTGGCAAGGCTCCAATGAATGAAGAAGAAGATAAAGATGAAGAAGAAGAACTCCTAAAGATTGGAAGGCAAATATGTAGTAAAAGTTGGATAATTGCCAAGCGGAACTTGGAGTGATGAAAAGAGACATGAAGATTCTAAAGAAGAGTAATAAATCAATTCTTTGAAAATTTCTATCTTTCTTTAGAAAACAAAATTGTCAATTTACCCATAGTCTCCCGGATTCTCCTTCACAATAAAATGGGTTTATTCTTTTCTTTTCTTTTTCTTTTCAATGTTTAGACTAGTTGTTTTTTTTAGTTTTTTATTTTTCATTTTTAGTTAAGTATCTCATAATGAAGACATTGTGTTCTTTAGTGTGGGAGGGGCATTTGTAAAAATATCCCAAAAATCCAAAAAAATTAAATAAATTAAAAAAGTTGAAGAATATGAAAATTTTTCTTGATTTTGTGTTGTTTATACCTTATCCATACCTATACTATACTAACATATGTTCAAAGATTATTATGAGTGTTATGTATTACAAGTTTGATGTTAGTGCATATTTTGAACTAGTTGTTTCGAGTTTGAGCTCACGTTGAGCGTGTTGGCGCTTTTGGCACAACATTTAGCATTTGGCAAGGATGAGTTGTGAGTAACATTCAAAAAACAACATTCCAAGTAATTTTTGATAAATATTTCAATGAACATGAATTAGTATAAGTTGTATAGTTTTAGTTTAATGCTACTGATAAGTTAGTAGTTGAGTAATATCTAGTAGTGTTCTTACTACAAGTTTTATATATTATTCTCGAATACATCCTATAAGTATTAAGTGTGTCTAAAGTGAAAGGAAATTATAGCCATAATACTTTGAAAGTGATCAATAAAGGATGAGGGTATTGAGATAAAAAATCAAAAGAAAGAGAGGATAACCAATGAGTTATGCAAAAGGTGAGGAATGTTACGGAGCAGAAACTGCAACCATTCAATGAGTGAAAAAAGAAGAGTAGCATAGCATGAAAAATGGGTGCAAAGTACAAATCTGTACTTCAAAAACATATGCCTAAAAGAAAAAAATGAGAGAAAGTGGTATGGAGCATAAAATGCAACCACTAAAAAAAGGGGAGAGTGGTATGGAGCATAAAATGCAACCACTAAGAGTGTTTAGCATCCTAGGTTACCTAAAAATGCCTTGAGATCAATCTTTTAAAAGTGTGCTCCCTTTATCCTTTATACTTTATACTATACTTGAGAGAAGGAAATATTCGAGCAAGCATATAACACTTATATGAAGATGCAATTCGGTTGACCCTCCATTCAGAGAAAAGGTATGCAACTGAACTATATAAATTGCACAATACTAATTTGTGGGAAATTTGAAACTTTTACTTGAATTTTAAGCAACGTGGGAATGTGGTACTCACTATGATAGTCTTTCACCAAATGAGGTACGAACTTGAATACTATTTTATACACTTCTGTTGTGTTTACCTTGAGGACAAGACAAAAGTTAAGTGTCGGGGTGTGATAAGTGTTTAATTACACTTATTATCTTGATATTTTCAAATCATAAAATGATATGGTTTAGAGTCAACTTATATTTCATATAAAAGATTTCACATGGTATGTAGTTGTTTTTTATGCAAGTGCAGAAACTAGGTGAATCTTGGGAGTGAAATGATCAAAGATGGAATTATATGCAAAAGGAGTGAAAAGGTGCAAAAATATGTGTGGAATGCAAGGAATTGGCTTAGGATTGATGTTGTCAA
>CATIWQ010086205.1:0-13785 GCA_949673415.1 Euphorbia schlechtendalii | reverse complement strand
CACTTATAGGTGATGATGGAGATCTAGCACTGAAGATGCAACTCCTTGGGAGTCTAATCAATGAATCAGTTCATCAATGTAGCAAAGAGCAATGCTCAACTAAATTTATCGAATGCGAGAGATCCCCTGACATTATAGCCAGTAATCCATGCCGGGTATGTTTGTGTTAATATTTGATCAAATACTGTAATGCTAATATACATTTTTTCTGGCCTCAATTTTGAACTTTAGGCAGAATCCTCAGCATATTTGGACAGTGCTTCATTCATTATGTATTTCCATGTTGTGGTGATTTTTTTATTGGTGCCCTGTATAAATTGTGATTCATGTTCTTTAATAACTATCTGTATTCCACCTTTGTCCTACAACTATTATTATTTTGAATTATGTCAAGCTCTGTAAAAGTCCAGTCCGAAGCTTTATGGGCATAAGATATAAGATCGGATTGCAGATTATTATTGAGTGAAGATAATAGACAGTGTTTGAGAAGCATGAGTGGGAAGTATCACAGGAATAGCTGAGAACGTTTGTAGGGAGTTGATAATAATACATTATAGCAATAAAAGTTGAAGTCTCTTGTAAACATAGACTAAAAAAAAAAAAATGAAATTCATTTTCATCGAAATTAAACCTTTCTGTTGATTTATCAGGATCTGGATGACGTATGTTGTAGAAATAACTGGATATTAGCAAGGTATTGTCTCTCGGCACAAGATGGTAATATAGCTTGAGTTTCTCAAGAAAACCCCTAATGAGTTGATGGATTCAATACACATTTGATCTGATACACTTTTGTTTTGAAGGCGGATTTGATGCTAATGTGATTGTGAAGGGGATGGATTTTGAGTATTCGGCTAGCGGGGAATTACATTGCCATCCGCACGAAGCAAGAGAATCGGCTGCTGCCCAGATGTTGGCGAAATTGTCCAGTGGCTCAAGTTTCAAGAAGTTAATACATTTGGGTATAGAAAACAGCTAAATGGAGATAAAAATTAGACTAACAGGGAATATATGAAAATATAGAATTAATTAGCTTTAACCCTGAAAGAAGATAAAGAGAAATACATGTAACAGTTTGACCTATATGAAATTTTTTTTGCTATGTATTATTAACTAATGAAAACTTATGCCAATATTAAATTGGTGCATTGCCATCATAAGCATGGACTAATTTTTTGTGTCAGCTTTTTTTGTGTTTATTCTATTTTTATTATAAATGCTTAATCCATTAAATGATAGAATTGTTCGATAAATGATAAGTGTTGAACTTGAAAAAATTGTTGATAATATTCAAATTTGAAATAAAGTATTTTAGCTTATGAAGTGATCTGTTGATTCAACAGATACTTTGAAATAGTGTTATAAACATATCTTGTCACGGACTCTGGGAATGGACAAAGTTAGTCTGAATAACTTAATTAATTGCTCCGTCTAGTTCCAATTCCTTCAATTTGTGATAGAATCAACGCAATTTTCGCAAATTTTTCCTTGATTTATCCTTATTTCAATTAAGAAAGATGAGTATTATTGAGATGATAAGATAGCAGGAAGAAAAAAGATAATTTCGCAAGTGTATTATATATATAATTTCGCAAGTGTATTATATATATATATATATATATATATATATATATATATATATATATTGATAATCATTTAATAAAAAGTAATATTATAAATTTTAATATTATTGATTATTAAAATTAATTTTTTTATTTTCATAAAATTTATTTGATAATATTATTGTTATAAATATTTTATTGTTTTTATAAGAATAATAATAATAATAATATCCTATATAATAATAATAACAATAAATATCAATAGCAGTTGTAAATATATATTATGTAACATATATAATAAATTGTGTTGATGTTCATAACTCCTATCTTTAAACCATATAATTTATGTCCTTTCAAGTTCTTGGTCTATGCCTATAAATATAGGCTTGTTATATGCTTTACATAAGAAGAATAATGAACTATATGTTACTTTCTCTTCATCCTTGTTATTATCTACTTCTCTATCTTTTCATTTGTTGTATATTCTTGTTGCTTCTTATTATTTACAACAATAGTAATATTTTTATTATTTATTACAAAATATGATTATTATTATTATTATTACAATAATAATAATATAATATTATTTTAATTATTTATTACTTATTTTATTAAATATAAATATTATTTTTGTTATTAATAATTATATGATAAATTTTTTATAATTACTTTTATTATAAAAATAGTTATATTAATATTATATAATATTTTTGTAATAACTATATAATAGGGTGAACTTCAAAAACATTCTCTGTGGTTTTACTCATTTTCAAAAACATGTCATGTGAATCGAAAAACATGCTCTATGATTTGTAATCATTACCAAAAAGAGGATAAAAAATATTTTTTTTATTAAAAACAATAGTGTTAAATAAGGTATTTCAACCAATTTATCATTCTTATAATTTGACCATATTATTTAAGAATTATACATAAAAATTTGAGTAATTTTCAATTTTTTTCATTTTATTATGTATTTTTTAAAGTTGTCATCACATCTAAATTTACAAAAATATTTATATTTTTCAAAAAAGTTTTATATTCTATTGTTAAGGTATATTCCACTTTTTCATTTTTAATTTTAATTTTATTATTTTTTATTAATTTAATTGTAAACTATTATTATTTTAAAGATAATTTAAATTGGAAAATAAAAAAGGAAAAAATTTGTTGGAATAAAAACATCGTAAATAAAAAAGAGGATTCTGAATTGAAAAATGGGGAACATAGCTGGTACTGAAAAAAGGTTCTAGATTAAAAAAATGGGGAACGTAGTTGGTTCTGCACTTAGGGCTCTTCCAATGATTTTCCATTTTGAGGATTTCCCTAAAACGGGAAATCAAAATGGAGAATGGTATGCTTCAACCATTCCCCATTTATCTTATCCTTAAAATGGGACAACCCCATTTTAGGAAGTAATTATTATATTAATATTTTTTTTTAATTTTAATTTAATTTAATATGTTTAATAATTTTTTAATTATTAGAAATAGATTTAATGTAAATAAATTAATATAATAATAATAAATATTTTTACTTTGTTGGAGCAAAATTACTGTCCATCCTGATCCGAAGAATGGAAAATGTACCTCCCGTCGCACTTCCTTTGTCGCCAGCAAATCCCGGCCATGTCTCTGCAATCCGCCCGTCTCGCTCTTACCTCTCTCCACCGCTCTCTTTACTGTCCGGCCATCCACTCCTCCCCCCTATTCCCCGAAGCTTTATTACTTCATCGCCATCGGTTCAATCGTCGGTATCTTTGCTCCTCCAGTCGCGGTTGTTCACGGGATCGCGCGTGTCTCTCTCTTCTTCGGGGCATCGGTACAAGCTTTACAAGGAGGGAGATGAAATTACGGAAGACACGGTGATATTCGAGGGCTGCGATTTCAATCACTGGCTATTTACTGTAAATTTTCCCGAGGATCCGGTGCCCACTTCGGAGGAGATGGTTGCAACTTATGAGCGGATCTGCGCCGAGGGGCTCAACATCAGGTATTTTGTTATTTCTGCTGAGAATATTTTGGGCCAAAGTTTGAATTTCTGATAGATATAAATAATCACGAAGTGGATATAACGCTAGAAAGTCTTCAAGTTTTGTCGGTCAAGTCTAGATGGTGGTAGTGTAGATGATTAATTAGAAGAAGAGACAATAGCTGTAATTTCAGAGAGCAATTAAAATAACCAAAATAACCAGTGCTAGAAAGCTTTACTGGATAACACACACTTTATTTATTTTCTGCAGCAGTATATATATGCAGAGATTACAACCAACTGAAGCTAGAAAATAGGCCAACTAACATCCACTAAATCACTAACGTTAACATCCCTGAAAACTAGGACAACAATTCAAGAATGATTCAAACACTAACTTACTCAGATAAATCAGAATTATAAAATAATCAGCTAATAAATATTGTCAACATCCTCCCTTAATTCTGATTTGGAACGATCTTCATGCCCAGCATGTCCCTTAGTCTGATGAAAGCCTCAATCTTTAACGGCTTAGTCAAGATATCTGCAATTTGAACTTCTGACCTGCAGTAATCCAATGTGATCATGCGCTTCCCGACTTGGTCTCTCAAGAAGTGATACCGAATTTCAATATGTTTACTTCTTCCATGAAAGACCAGATTATTTGCCAAATTGATTGCAGAGGCATTATCAACATAAATCTTAATTGGACCTTCAAGATTAATGCCAATCTGACTCATGATATTGCTAAGACAAATCGATTAACATGCATTTGCCGCAGCTGCTACGTACTCGGCTTCACACGTGGATAATGCAACAATCGACTGTTTCTTTGATGACCACGAGCAAACAGTTTTTCCGAACATGAAACAATGACCACTTGTGCTCTTCCTCTCGTCTGAATCTCCACCCCAATCACTGTCCGAGTATCCGACGATCTCAATCTTCTTGGATGAAGAGTAAAATAGACCAAGAGCTGTGGTACCTTTGATGTAGAGCAAAATTCTTTTTACAACTTGCAAGTGACTCTGTCGAGGTGACTTCATGTATCGACTGACCAACTCTACAGCATAATGGATGTCAGGTCTAGTTCAAGTGAGATATCTGAGGCTTCCAACAATCTGATAAAAATATGTTTCATCGACTGTTCGCTCATCACCGTCCTTTGTAAGCTTGATTCCATTTTCAATCGGAGTCTTCACTGAGTTTGAATCTTCCATCTTAAACTTCTTCAAAAACTCAGCAGCATATTTTCTTTGATGAATGAATATTCCATCGTCTCCTTGAATGATTTCAATGCCCAAAAAATAAGACATAAGACCGAGATCAGTCATCTCGAATTCTTTCTTCATTGTGTGCTTGAAATCACTAATCATTTTGAGATTATTTCCTTTAAAAATCACATTATCCACATATAGACATAAGATCAGCAAATCTCCATAATCATTAGTCTTCACATATAGACCATGATCAGATGGACATTTTTGAAATCCAGTGGCATGAAGAAATGAATCAACCTTTTTTTTCCAAGTCTCGGTGCCTGCTTAAGGCCGTATAAAGCCTTATTAAGTCTGTACACCATCTCCTCTTTTCCAGACTGTATAAAACCCGTGGCTGCTTTACGTAAACCTCTTCATCAAGTGGGCCGTTAAGAAACACGGATTTGACGTCCATCTGATAAAGTTTCCTTTGCTTTTGCGCAGCCAAAGCAATGATCAATCTCACCGTTTCCATTCGGGCTACTGGAGAAAATATTTCTTCGTAGTCATAGCCTTCTCTTTGCTCAAATCCCTTTGCCACCAAACTTGCTTTGTATTTGTCAATTTCGCCATTTGCTTTCACTTTAACCTTGTACACCCACTTCACGTCAATCACCTTGTGTCCTTTTGGAAGATCAGGAGCTGCCATGTATTGTTTTTCTCAATAGCCATCAATTCGTCTTTCATAGCCTCTTTCCATTTGGGATTTTGAATTGCATCTACAAGTCCCACGGGGTTCGAATCTGCAAGAAAAGCAAATTGGACCAATTCTCCTCCATCATCAAGATTTACCTCGTAATCTTGAAGGTGTACAGGTTGTCGCTGCTGCCTTCGCGGTCGTTCCATGGTAGTTGCAATGGAGGCTGCAACTTCAGGTTGTGCTACAGGGGCCGCAACTTCAGGTTGAACCATATCTTCAACCTCTTCATTTAAAACGTGAATATAACATTTTTTTGAATGCATCTCAGTTGTAGTATTCCACTCCCATGCCTCATCTTCTGCAAATATAACATCTCGGCTTACTATCACCCTCTTTGTCATTGGATTGTACAACTTGTATCCCCCATGCTTATATCCAATGAAAATGGTCTTCACTGCCCTATCATCCAACTTCGACCTTGCTGCCTTAGGGACATGAGCATAAGCAATTGACCCAAATACCTTCAAGTGTTGCACATTGGGTTTGAATCCACTCCATGCCTCAATAGGAGTTGTGTTAGGAACACTCCGAGTAGGTGATCTGTTCAACAAATACAATGCACATGAAACAGCTTCAGCCCAAAAATCATTTGGTATACCTTTCGCTTTAAGCATGCTCCTTGCCATATCCATGATCGTTCTATTCTTTCTCTCGGCCACTCCGTTGTGTTGAGGAGTGTAGGGAAAAGTAATGTTATGCTGCAACCCGAGCTCTTCACTATGACTTTTGAAATCATTCGACTTGTACTCACCTCCTTCATCACTTCGCATCATCTTGATTAATCTGCCACTTTGTCTTTCAACAAATGCTTTAAATAAATTAAAGCAATGAAACACCTCATCTTTGCTCTTCAATAGGCAAATCCAAGTTTTCCTTGAAAAATCATCAATAAAAGTTAGGAAATACTTGTTACCTCCAATTGAAGATATGTTCATCGGGCCACAAACATCTGTATACACGAGCTCCAAAGGTGATTTCGTATGCCAAGGCTCCTTAACAAAAGGTATCCTGTGGTTCTTTCCAAAAATACAAGCCTCACACAATTGATCAGGGTGGTGAATATGAGGTAAACCATTCACTAAGTTACGTTTTGAAAGATTTTCCTAGCTCTGAAAATTTAAGTGCCCAAAACGTAAGTGCCATAACCATGATTCATCACTCACAATCGCATTCAAGCACTTGAAATCGCCCATACTAAAATCTACTGGAAACATGCCATTTTTTGATAAAAAGGTTTTAAGAATCAAATTACCTTCTTTATCAAAAATTGAGAACTGATTTCCAGAGACGTGCATCACATATCCCTTCTCGGCCAATTATCCCATACTCAACAAATTACTTTTCATGTCAGGTACATAAAAAACATCATAGATGTACCTGTGATCACCATTATTCAATGTGATGAGAATTCGCCCTTTCCCGGTCACCGGAACGAGCCTGCCGTCACCAAATTTCACTTTCGTGCTAAATGAGTCATCCAAGTCTGCAAACAGCTCCTTATGACCACACATATGATTTGTGCAGCTTGTATCCAAATACCAAGTCTGGTACTTTGGAGTTTCATTTGATGTGGCCACCATTAATAATGCATGATCCCCTTCATCTTGTTCCTGATCATGGTCTTCTTGAGCACAATGGGCAGCTTGATTATCTCCTTTGGACCTGCACTCATTTGCATAATGGCCATGTCTGTGATAGTTATAACATTCAACATTTGATCTACTGTTCATGCCCCTACGTCATCGACCACGTCCTCTTTGTTGCCAAGAAGTATTTGCACTTGAATTGTGATTGCAGCCACTGTTATTTTGATCGGCACCTCCATGGTTCTGGCCACCTCGACCTTTGTTGGAATAGCTTCCACCACATCCCCGTCCTCTACCCCTCGAACTGCCACGCTTGTGATAGGAGCTACCAATTGAGGCTTGAGCTTGTAAAGCCTGTTCAATTGGTTTTTCAATCTTATTGTCATTCATCCGTTGCTCATCCGCTCGAAGGGATCCGGACAATAATCTAACTGTCATTGTTGACAGGTCATTTGCTTCTTCAATTGCAGCAACAATATGCTCAAATCTAGGAGTCAAAGCCCTCAAAATCTTCTCCACCTTTGCCTGCTCCGTATGTGATTCACCATTGGTCTTCATTTGGTTTGAGAGGGCAAGAACTCTATTGATGTAATCATCAACAGTCTCTGTAGTCTCCATCTGTAACAACTCATATTGGCGTCTCAAAGTTTGAAGACGCACCCTCTTGATCTTGTAATCACCTTTATAAGAAGTAGACAAAATTGTCCAAGCCTCACTTGCGGTTGTTGCTCCTTTGATCTGCTCAAATGTTTCATCATTCATCCCTTGGTGGATGAAATACAGCGCTTTCTTGTCCTTCTTCTTCTGTTACGCATCAGTTGCATTATCAGCTAATGCAGGCACTCCACTCTCCACGACATCCCATAGGTCATGGTAATCAAACAAGACTTTCATCTGCACACACCACCTGTTGTAATTCTTTCCATCAAGGATAGGGACTGATAATTGGGTAGTGTTGTTCATGATAATTCAACCTGGCTGCTCTGAGACCAGATGTAGAAGATTAATTAGAAGAAGAGACAATAGCTGTAATTTCAGAGAGCAATTAAAATAACCAGTGCTAGAAAGCTATACTGGATAACACACACTTTATTTATTTTCTGCAGCAGTATATGTATGCAGAGATTACAACCAACTGAAGCTAGAAAATAGGCCAACTAACAGCCACTAAATCACTAACGTTAACATCCCTGATAACTAGGACAACAAGATAAATCAGAATTATAAAATAATCAGCTAATAAAAATTATCAACAGGTAGGATATAGAAGTCTTGATTACCTTCTGAGTATGTCATTTCAAAACTTCCCAATTGATTTCTATTTTTGTGTTAATTGATCTGATTTGTTTGGCATTTGCTATCACAGGGTGGCATAAAACAAATTACACAAGTTATTTTTTTTTATTTGTTTTAGCTTTTCGGTTGTCACTCATTTTTTGATTTTGTTTGTAACATTTAGATCTTATTGTCGATGAAATGGCTGTTTTGGGAACTTTAATATTTTCAGCATTGAGGAAGCGACGAAAAAAATTTATGCTTGTAGCACTACATCTTATAAAGGCTTCCAGGCTGTGATGACAGAAAAGGAGTCAGAATGCTTTAGAGGTCTCATCTACTTGTTGTAGTAAACTGGTAACTGATATATGTTCCATTTTCAGGCTGGTTGCTAAGTATGTGTTTCCTTTTTCCTGCTGCAGCTATTAGTGAAGTTGTTTTGATATTTCCAGATTATTACATTGATCCACAAAACAAACAGTATGGAGGTAAGCTTTTTCCATCCGTTTCTTTCCTGCATTATGTTTGGATTGAGAAACATATGCAAACTTCTCAATATCTGAAGAATCAGAAGTTCTATTGAATTGTGGCAGTCTGAATTTAATGACATATTGTCAGTCCATCTGGATTTGGTTGTTAGAAAAGTAAGCAATATGGTGCTAACTATTTGTTTTACTTATTTTCTTGCCAACTTCACTCTGGTTTCAGACAAATACGACAATGGAGTAATAACCCCAAGAATACCTCCCTATCAATTTAAAGAGTCCCCTGGAAGATTCAATGACAGGAATAGTGCCCCTAACCAACCAAGATGTGGCCAACAAAGTGGTCCAACACCTAATCGAGGCGGAAACCCAAATTACAATCAACAAAGTGGCGGTAATTATGGACATCCTCAACAAGGTTACCAACCTTATTGTGGTAGGAATTATGGAGGTGGAAATTACAATCAACAAGCTCAAGTTGGGTGGAATTATGGAAATTATAACCAAGGAGGTCAATATCTTGGAAATTATAACCAAGGGCATCGGGGCAGTCACTATCCCCAAGGAGCTGAGGGGGATTTCAGGCAACAGGCTCAAAATGTTTCTCCTGGAACTCCTGGACAGGGTGCAGATACTGGCTACAGGCAGGGTTATGCAGCTGAAGGTCAATGTTTCTCACAAATGGACCAGAGGAACATGCATGGAGAGTACAATCAACAAGGTGGGGATTTCAGGCAACAAGGTGGAAATTACAATCAACAAGCTCAAGGTGGGTGGAGTTATGGAAATTATAACCAAGGAGGTCAATATCTTGGAATTTATAACCAAGGACATCGGGGCAGTCACTATCCCCAAGGAGCTGAGGGGGATTTCAGGCAACAGGCTCAAAATGTTTCTCCTGAAACTCCTGGACAGGGTGCAGATACTGGCTGCAGGCAGGGTTATGCAGCTGAAGGTCAAAGTTTCTCACAAATGGACCAGAGGAACATGCATGGAGAGAACTCATCTTATCCACCACCAATGGGGCAAACTGGAACAAACCAGGTACGATTCCTTAACATTTAAATTTTACTTCTATAGCAATATTAATGTATTGATCTTAAAAGGAAAATAATAAGAGGTGTCTGGTAAAATTGATGTATATGTTTAGCAAAACATCAAGCTTAAGAATGGAAAAGAAGTGTTGAAATGTAAGTCAGTGATGTTATAGGCCGACCAGGTGAGGCGATGTTTTCTGGCTGACTGAAGCTCGGCGAGATGCTATAACCAGAATAGAATAGAGATGAATTCGCTGGTAGTCCATTAAATAAAAACATGATATAGGAAATAGAACAGGAAATCAGAATAATTTGAATAGATGTATGAACTGAATAGAACGGATCTGAACCAAAGCTAGAGCTTCTTGCGCCCGTCCGTGACAACACTGCCGCGCAATAAGATCTTTTACAGAAAAGTAATGGTATTGGTAATATTAATGAGATTTAATTTCATTTGAACCATAGTTGGTGATAAATATATGGTCCTTTTAACAACCGCAGTTTCAGTTTCCAATTGGATTGTTTTGATTGTGCAGGTTAGACATCAGGAGAGCTTATATGAAGGCAACCAAACCAAGAGAAGAGAACAGTAAATCACTTGTGTTCAATCTTGTCGATCTTCTTCACCAGCAAGAAATTCCTTCTCGAGATGTCTGGTAAATAGTTCAGTGTCATGGTTTAGACATTGACTCTAGTTGATTGAACAAATTAGAGGAAGGGGATGAGAAAACAGAAGAAATATGATGAGAAAATAGAGGAATAGAGGTGAGATAGAAATTAGGGAGAAAATAGCAAATGCTACTAATATGTTTTTCATTGATAATGATTCAGATACAATTACTCTCCTCACATAGATGAGTAAGAATTACCATAGGGACAGCTCGCTAATATTATAGAATACCATAACAAACTAAGATTCCTAACAGAGTCAGCCTTAAGGAATGTAGACTCATTTACCCTTTTAAACTAATCTAGAATACTGAAATATGCAGAGTAACTACTAACTGTCAACTAGTAGCTGAAATACGAAATACCCAAATCATTTTTGTCACTCTTGTTTCTTCCTACTTTCCTTGTATACTTGACATTAAGCTTGTTATTATATACCTATGAGCTGATTGTGAATTGTGATAGTAGGTATAAAAAAATTCCATTTCATGGACTATATGCTTCTGTTCGAGGAATTTATGCCCAAATGCATCAAACTTTTAGGCTTGTTCCCCCTTTAAACCACGCGCACTTGATGTTCTGATTTTGTTTCTTCCATATGGGATACAACCGAAGGCATCCGGAAATTTCATTTGCTGATACTTAAACTACTGTTCTTCATTACTACAACTAACTTATAAGCCTCTCAATTTCAAATGTTATATTTGTAATAACGTGAATTAGGAAGAATGCATGTTTGATAAGAGTATATCTTTAACCTCAAATAATAAAAATCAATTGTTGAACAAGTAACAGTAGTTCATGCGTAGTTTGTTAACAGATAAAAATAACTAACTTGACGAAAGAATCGTATACTGAAACACTTTCAAACAGAATCAAGGTTCAAATTAATTAGAGAAATATATTGAGGTATTATTGTAATGAAAATAAGAATTTTAGACATGGTGTAATAACAAATCGGATAAGTGATTTGATTCGTATTTTTGCCATTAAAAAGTATTCCTGAATTTAATATTGATTAGAGATTTGTACTATAATTCATTTTGAATGTATTCATTAAAACATGTCGAGTATAATTACAGAGATGTTTCCAATTAACCTTAAAGTGGAGTTGCAACACTATTCATAATTTCATAATTAAAGAATAATTTTGCTTTAATAAACATCCAGAATAATCTAACAAAATACTATAGACAACCAACAGTTTTCCAATAAACAGTAACTAAAAAAGATCAATATTCAATATACAAAATATCGAATAACAATCTATTAGAAAATCTATTGAAACGCTAACTGAAAACACACAAGTCAATTACGCATACTTGTTCAAATGTCTAATATGACTTCAAAACAAGTGACGAACTGAAATTCAAAAGGGCAAATTTTATAATTGTATTGAAAAGGTTTCAAAATTACACTTTTACGTTTCATTTGAAAGCTGTCATTCAATACCAAACTTAAACTTCCTCTTTACACTTTATACGTTATGTATAAAAGGACAGTTTCTTCCCAATACTAAATGCGAATTTCAAATCTGAAAATCTCATTCTCGAATTCTCTGTTTTCTCTCAAGCAACTACTAAACGCGATTATCAAATCTGAATCATTCAATCTCAAAAATCTCTATTTCCACTTAAATAAAATCACGATTTCTTGACATCTCCACCAAACAAGTATCTAAGCTCAATAAAATTGATTTTCGAATTACAAGCATATGTTTGAGAACAATGCGAACTGAATTTTGAATTCTAAAACTTACAGAATGGAGATCCTGCCATGAAAATCAACAGTGATATGTTTCTAGTTTGTAACTAGTATTATGCTGATATACTGCTGGTATTTGGCTAGTAAACAACTAGTAATGACATTTTTTAAGCTTTCATTCAGCACAAACTAGTTAAAAAATATCCAACTGGTATTTATCTAGTATGCAGCTTGTATTCAGCTACTAATGATCAAGTTTCTGCATTTTAGAAAAATTCTAGTTTGTAACTGGTATTATGCTGGTATTTGGCTAGTAAACAACTAGTAATTACATTTTTTTAAGCTTTCATTCTGCATAAAACTAGTTAAAAAATGTCCAATTAGTATTTATCTAGTATGCAGCTTGTATTCAACTAATAATGATTAAGTTTCTGCATTTTAGAAAAATTCTAGTTTGTAACTGGTATTATGCTGGTATACTGCTGGTATTTGGTTAGTAAACAACTAGTAATGACATTTTTTTTAAGCTTTCATTCTGCACAAACTAGTTAAAAAATGTCAAACTGGTATTTATCTAGTATGCAGCTAGTATTCAGCTACTAATGATCAAGTTTCTGCATTTTAGAAAAATTCTAGTTTGTAACTGGTATTATGCTAGTATACTGCTAGTAAACAACTAGTAATGACATTTTTTTAAGCTTTCATTCTGCACAAAACTAGTTAAAAAATGTCCAACTGGTATTTATCTAGTATGCAGCTAGTACTCAGCTACTAATGATCAAGTTTCTGCATTTTAGAAAAATTCTAGTTTGTAACTGGTATTATGCTGGTATACTGCTGGTATTTGGTTAGTAAACAACTAGTAATGACATTTTTTTTAAGCTTTCATTTTGCACAAACTAGTTAAAAAATGTCCAACTGGTATTTATCTAGTATGCAGCTAGTATTCAGCTACTAATGATCAAGTTTCTGCATTTTAGAAAAATTCTAGTTTGTAACTGGTATTATGCTGGTATTTGGCTAGTAAACAACTAGTAATGACATTTTATTAAGCTTTCATTATGCACAAACTAGTTAAAAAATGTCCAACTGGTATTTATCTAGTATGCAGCTAGTATTCAGCTACTAATTATCAAGATTTTGCATTTCAGAAAAATTCTAGTTTGTAACTGGTATTATGCTGGTATACTGCTGGTATTTGACTAGTAAATAACTAGTAATGACATTTTTTTAAGCTTTAATTCGCACAAACTAGTTAAAAAATGTCCAACTGGTATTTATCTAGTATGCAGCTAGTATTCAACTACTAATGATCAAGTTTCTGCACTTTAGAAAAATTCTAGTTTGTAACTGGTATTATGCTGGTATTTGGCTAGTAAACAACTAGTAATGACATTTTTTTAAGCTTTCATTCTGCACAAAACTAGTTAAAAAATGTCCAACTAGTATTTATCTAGTATGCAGCTAGTATTCAACTACTAATGATCAAGTTTCTGCATTTTAGAAAAATTCTAGTTTGTAACTGGTATTATGCTGG